>JARHVA010000095.1:6780000-6882500 GCA_037957365.1 Torreya grandis | reverse complement strand
CAAGGATCAAGATTTATTAGCAATTTTGAGAATATTCTGTTTTACAATTTCAAAAAAAGTGTTTGAAAAATCCTAGAGGAACCCATCAGAACTTGGAATTTTATCATTGTCCATACTCTAAAGTGTTGCTTGGATTTCTTCCTCTGTGAAAGGCCTCATTAGATCAACACTATGATTATCATTGATAATTTTTGGAATAAGATTCAAAAATTCATTTTTCTCTAAAGCAAAATCCAAGGAGGGATCATCAAGGAAGCTTTCAAAGAAATGACTACCTCATTTTTAATCACATCCAAATCTTTAGTATGAGGACCATTGTTAGTTTTGAGTTTCAAGATCCTGTTATAATTACAAGTACCCAGTGTAGATTGGTGAAAGAATTTTGTGTTACGGTTTCCTTTTTTAAGCCAAGACTCTCTAAATTTTTTCTTCCAAAAAATCTCCTCTACACTTAGCTCTTTTTCCATGAGAAGTGAGGTTTTGTCATGACCAACCTTCTACACTTGGTCTTGAAGGTTTTAAATCAAATTCAATGATGGATTTTTCCTTAAATATGTTCCCAAAGACTTCCTTAATACATTTGTGAAAGTTTTATCTAACACTTTTCAGCTTATGAGCTATAATAATCATTATGGTGTTGCCTCTAGGGGATGGTTCCTTCCACCAATATTTCATAAGGCCCGTCATTCATTTGATCCTTTAACCACATCAATTGGAATCTAAAGGGTGTGCTAGTAAGAGAATTATTTCTTTTGATAGTAAGGGAAAAAGATAAATGGTCATACTCTGATACTTTTAGAATTTTTTAGTGAAAGATACAGTGTTGATTTAACCAGTTATTAGAGACCATAAATCTATCAATTCATTCAACAATGTTATCAAAACCAACTCTTTTGTTAATCCAAGTAAAAGATATAAATTTAAGTTAGATGTCTCAAAGTTTATTATCATTGACAAATTTAATGAAGTCTAATTAGGATTGAATATTTATCCAAATCCCACCTCTTTTTTAATGATTTCTCAAGATACAATTGAAGTCATGAGTGAACATTATCAACTCATCTTGAAAAGATCTTAAAACCATTGAGATTTCCTTCCACATTATCTGTTTTGCAACTGGGTTTGAGGGAGCATACACATTAAAGATGAAAAAAGACATTCTCCTTAAGGCCAGATATTTTAAGGCAGATCTATTTTTCCTATAGTCCACTATTGATAAAATAACTAAAGAACTATTAAAGAAGACACAAAGGTCACCTAACTGACCCTCAACTCCAATTGCAAAAGAAGCAAAGAGTTTTAAAAAATTGGAACACTTTTCTAGACACACTACTTTTGGAAGCTTAGATTCTTGTATAAAAACTAAATCTAGGATATGGATTTGAAGTTATCTCTTGAGCAACCTCCATTTGTTAGGGGATCCCATCTCCATAACATTCCAAGAGAAGATCTTCTTTTCTCTTTGGAAGGGTTATTCTCCCTTCCTTATTTCAAGCTTATCTCCTTTTGAATTAGAGACTGTAAAGAGGACCTTACAAACTTGTTGTTCCAAACTCTTATGAGATGAAGTAGAACCTTTTATTTTTCATTTGCCCAGGGTAGGAGTTTTATAGAGAGAGGATACTTTTGGATTTGATTCCCTTGAATAATTTTAGGAGTTACAATCTCTTTATTCCATCATATTTTTATTTCCCCCACAAAAGTATCAAGGATGCAATCAAAGTCAAAAATTGAATTGGACAGCTCAAGGGGATTTGAAAACAACCATAAGGGGGGATCAGAAGAAAGATGAGGGTGAGGGGGGGGAGTATATTTTACCAAGGAAAGATGAGGGTAAGGGGTGGAAGCCATGACTGGATTTACAACATGCACTAGGGGAATAGAAATATCCATAATAACCTTAGGTTCCAAAAGATCAACCACAGTCAGAACATTAATGAGAGGAGGGGATAAGATTGGGATTTGTGGACCCATTTAAAAGAACATTTTTTTTTTGTTGGGGGTAAGGGGGGTAGGGGTGAAAGGGCTTGGGGTGGAAGAAAGCAGACATATTTCATGACTTAGCCAAGAAGGGGAAATTTGCCTATAATTGGCCATGGGTATGGCATCCATTGCACCTGAAGGGTAAATTTTTGTAATCAACTTGTTGGATCCAAATATGATCACCAATCAGAAGCTGGATGTCTTTACCCAGAGGATTGTTCAAATTAAGACTGATGCACAATTTAACACATGTACCTTCAATTCTGTTCAAAGTTACAAACTCAATATCAAGTAATATCTAATACAACACAAGATATAACCATTCCATAATTCTAAAAATAGATCAGAAACTTTAAGCCATACCAAAATGCTTTGAAAATCCAATTTAAAAACATCAAGATTCCTTTTTCCAATTAAAAATTTAAAAAATGACATTTTTCAAATACCAAAAATCCCCTTAAAAAAAAACTTAACAATAAAAAAACCTTTTTAAAAAATAAGAAAAACAAAAACAACTTTCCAAATTATGAAAACCCAATTACTCAGTTCTTCTAAAGATAACCCAATTCCATTGATTTTATAGAATAATTAAATTAAATAAATGTTACCCAAAGGATAATATTGCAAATCATACCCACCCACTCCATGGTTAAATAAAATTTTGAAGTGTAAAATAAATATACAAGGTCCAATATATAGACCCATCTTTTACACGTCATAACTGCCCACATTAAAATTTTGAACCCTTGAATACACTTTCGACACCGCCTTTGGAGTGTCCAAATCATAATCACTTCCCTTCTCTTCATTAAAAATTGTATTGGAATCTTAAATAAATGAAACTTTAAAATACAAAATAATGTATCCCATTTTAAGTGTTATAATCTCCTTAAATATCAATTCAAAAAATTTAAAAACATTAATATTTTCATAAAATTATCATATACAAATTAAATTAAAGTTTTAATGGACAAAATTTTGAAAATTCAGTCAATTTTTTAAAAAATAAGAAATTTTAACTATTTTTAATGAATTTTATAATAAGTTCATATAATTTATTAATGAATGATCAAGTGAAGGTTAATCCATCACATAGATATATCTGATTACTCTTAGTCAATCTTATGTATGAGGTTACAATCATATTTGATTAATCTTAGTTAGGCCCATGCATAGAGCTATAGTTATATCTAATTAGTTTTAACTAGGGTGATGCAAGGATTACAGTTTTTTTTTTTTTTATTGAGTAGGAGGTTTCATGAAAAATGAAAATCATAAAAAATCGAAGTTTCGTAATTATTTATAAAGTAAAGAATAAGTTTATTTTTAAGTGGAAAGTTTGAGTGGATAAAAAAATCATAAAAACCCAATCATTTGAAGTATGTCCTAAAAATGAGATTTCTTCTTCATAATAAATCACATATTTATGTTAGCTTTAGAAAGCCCCTAAAGGATCCATATTGTTTTTTACATGCCATATGGGTGTATTGATATGTGAGATTAACTTATTATAACCTTGTTTTACTGAAAAAATATTGGAAGCATCTTCATTCCATTTTAAGCCATCAATATCATTTGATCTACTAATATGATGAGAGTTCAAGAATATGTTGAAATAAATAAGAAGATCGTAGGAATGGTTGGCTGCATAAATATTTAGATTATTTCATCTTCTTTGAGGGCCTCCATACACTTTGAGTTTCAACCCAATAATTGAAAACTAGGTTTTCTCATATGTTTGAAAAGTACTCTTCTAAAATGTTAAAGTAAGGATGATTGTAAAGAGAACCCACAATAGACCAGGAATACTTCCAAAAGTTAACAAATCTACCATTTTTTATATTCCAGTAGAGAGAGTTAGAGATAATATCTCTGCTACATTTCCAATGTTATTCCAAATGTGAGACTCATACATTCAATATTATGTATTAAAAAGGTGGGTGGGAGCATTTGCATTATCAAGATACTTTCTTCAGAGCAAGATGCTCCAAGTGTTGTCCTTGTCATGATAGATTCTCCAAAGAATTTTTGCTCCTAGAGTTCCATTCATCTTGAACAAATTTCTAATACCTGCCCTACTTTTTTATTTAGGCAAGTAGACCTTTTCTCATTTCATTAAATCAATTTCTTAGACTTAGAAGGATCACTCCACATTTTTTTTTCATAATATTACTTAATCTGAATTTAATACTAGTTGGAGCTTCTGAGACTGACATTATGTAGACTGGTATTTCTTGATAAAAAGCTTGGATTAATTGATTTTTCTTGCCCAAGAGAGTCATTTTTCTTTCCAAGAAGCTAGTTTATTCCGGAAGGTTGTGGTCATATTGCCCCAAAATTATTTTTTCGACCAACCATCAAAGAGGGGGATCCCCAAGTATTTGTTGAGAGAACCTAAAGAAAATCAAGGAATTTGCTTAATTTTATTTTGTCTGCAGAGCAAAGTATGGAGGAAGAAAATGTTAGACTTAAAGAGGTTAACCTCTTGACCCGAAACACATTAATACCAATCTAGAATTTTCTTCAACATTCTAACTTCCCGAATGCAAACAAAGTTTTCCAGAATTGTATCATCCAAAAATTGTCCATGAGAGAAGTTTACATTCTCGATAATGTTGAAGCCGCTAATGAGATTTAGTGATTTTTCCTTTACGAAGGCTCTACCCAAGGCTTCTGCCATGATAATGAAGAGGTAGGGTGAGATAGGATCTATCTGATAGAGACATCTTACAGCATTGAAAAAAACAACTGAGACTCTCTTTAAAAGAATTGAAAATCTAGGAACAAAGACACAAGATTGGATCCAATCACACCAAACCTTTGAGAATGCAAAACTCTTAAAGATTTTGAAAAAAAAAGCTTCAATTTACCCTATCATAGGCTTTGTTAATATCAAGTTCGATGATCATAGTCACTCCCTTCTTCAATTTAGCTAAGTGAATTAGCTCATGCAAAATAACAACACCATCTAAAATTTCTTTATTTTGGACAAAACCACATTGTTGTTTAGAAATAAGAAGAGGAAGGAGGATTTGGAGACGAATAACCCAGACTTTTGAAATAATCAAGTATATGTGTTGCAAAGAGCTATGGATTTGAAGTTGTCTAAGGTGTTCACATTAGCTTTCTTGATGATCAAAGCTAGAAAGGTGCAATTAAAATTATTCAAAAAATTTCTTAAGGATCTAGATTCGTTAGCAGCTTTGAGAATATCCTTTTTCATAATTTTCTAAAAAATGTTTAAAAAGCCCGAAGGGAACCCATCAAGGCTTGGGAATTTTATCATTGTCCATGCTCCAAAGTGTTGTTTGGATTTCTTCCTCTATGAAGGCCTCATTAGATCAACAGTCTGATTATCATTGATAATTCTTGGAGTAAGATTCACAAATCCCTGTTGCTCCAAAGCAAAACCCAGGGAGGGATCATTAAGGAAGCTTTCAAAGAAACATACTACTTCCTTTTTAATCACATCCAAATCTTTCGTATGAGGACCTTTGCTAGTTTTGAGTTTCAAGATCCTATTATAATTACGAGTAGTTAGGGTAGATTGATGAAAGAATTTTGTGTTA
This sequence comes from Torreya grandis, assembly GCA_037957365.1. Taxonomy (NCBI): domain Eukaryota; kingdom Viridiplantae; phylum Streptophyta; class Pinopsida; order Cupressales; family Taxaceae; genus Torreya; species Torreya grandis. The sequence continues at coordinate 6,876,948 of JARHVA010000095.1, read as the reverse complement.
CAGTCTCCTTCCTTGAGCCAACACTCTCTTGATTTTTGTTTCTAAAAAAACTCCTCTTTTCCCTGAACCGAGTTCAGTGTTGCATTAGCTCTTTTTCCATGAGAAGTGAGGTTGTCATGACCAACTCTCTACACTTCGTCTTGAAGGTTTTGAATTAGATTAAATGATGGATTTTTCCCTAAATATGTTCCCAAAAACTTCCTTGTTCAATTTGTGAAAGTGTTGTCTAATATTTTTCAGCGTATGAGCTACAATAAACAGTTTGGCATTGCCTCTAGGGGTTGATTCCTTCCACCAATCTTCTACAAGGTCCATCAGATTTGAATCCTTTAGCCATATCAGTTTGAATCTAAAGGGTGTGTCAGTAGGAGAACTGTGCCTTTTGATAATGAGGGAAGTAGACAAATGGTCAGACCTTGATACTTTTAGAATTTTTGAGTGAATGATACATTTTTTATTTAACCAATTATTAGAGACCAGAAATATATCAATTTGTTCAGCAATGTTACCAAAACCAACTTTTTTGTTAATGTAAGTAAAGGATCCAAATTTAGGCTTGATGTCTCAAAGATTATTATTATTATTATTGACAAATTTTATGAAGTCTGATTGGGATTAAGTATTCCCTGAATCTTGCCTCTTTTATCATGATTTCTTAAGATATAGTTGAAGTCACCAGTCAACATAATTTGTTCATCTTGAAAAGAGTTCAAAACTATTGAGGTTTCCTTCCACAATATCTATTTTACAGTTGGGAACATTGACATTAAAGATGACAAAAGACATTCGCCTTGAGGCCAGAGATTTAATTCCATTTTTTCCTGGAATCCACTATTGAGCAAGTAACTAAAGAATTATTGAAGAAGACACAAAGGCCACCTAAGTGACCCTCAGCTCCAATTGCAAAGGAAGCAAAGAATTTGTAGAAATCAAAACACTTTTCTAGACACAATGCTTTTGGAAGCTTAGTTTCTTGGATAAAAAACTCATCTGGGATATGGTTTTCAAGTTGTCTCTTGAACAACGTCCATTTGTTAGAGTACCCCATCCCCATAACATTCCAAGAGAAGGTCTTCATTGCTCTTTGGAAGGGCTCTTCCCCCTTCCTTGTTTCAGGGTTTTCTTTCCTTTTGAATTAGAGATTGTAAAGAAGACCTTCCAAACTTGTTTCAAACCCTACGAGATGAAGTAAAACCTTTTCCTTTTCCTTTGCACAGGGTAGAAGTTTTTCTATAGAGAGAAGACTTTTGGAGTTGATTCCCTTGAAGAATTTTAGGAGTTACATTCTCTTTATTCCACCATCTTTTTATTTCTCCCACAAAAGTATCAAGTCTCTAATCAAAGTTAAAAATCGAACTGGAAAGCTCAAGGGGTATTGAAAACACCCAAAAAGGGGGATCAAAAGAAAGATGAGGGTGAGGGAGGGGAGTAGATTTGACTAGGCAATAGGAGAAGGGGTGGTATTCAGGGCTAGCTTTGCCACATGCACTAGGGAAACATGAATATCCACAATAAGCTTAGGGTCCAAAAGATAAACCACAGTCGAAACTTTAATGGGAGGAGGGGGATGAGATTGGGATTTGTGGACCCATTTAAAAAAATGATTCTAAAGGGTATGAAAGAACTTGGGGTGGAGAAAAGTAAATAGATTGCATGGCTTAACCAAAAGGGGGAAATTTGCCTATAAATAGCCCTAGACATGAAATTCATTGCCCCTGAAGGGTAACTTCTCATAATCAACTTGTTGGATTTAAGTATGATCATCAACCACAAGTTCAATCTTTTTGACTAAAAGATTGTTTAAATTAAGACTAACACATAATCTAGCATATGTACCTCCAATTTTATTCAAAGTTATAGGGTCAATGTCAAGCAAGTATCCAATTTCAAATCCCATACAACACATGACAACCATTTTAGAATTCTAAAAGTAAACCAAAAACTCTGATGCAAACCGAAAAACTTTGAAAATCCAAATTAGAAACATCAAGATTTTTTTCCCAATTAAAAATAGAAAAACTAATATTTTTTAAAAACCAAAGATCTCCCCTAAAAATTCTCTATTTTCTTTGTTAGAGAACATGACAACAAAAAAAACTTTTGAAGAGGTAGAAAAAAAATTTAAAAAAAATCTACTTTTCAAATTGTGGAAGCCCAAATTAATCAATTCCTCTCAAAATAACCAAATTCCATTGATTTCATAAAACATTTAATTTAAATATTATGTAAAAAATAAAATTATATTATACTCCATTAAAACACATAGACCCACCTTTCACATGTGCAAATCATGCCCACCCACTCCATGATTAAATAAAATTTTGAAGCCTAAAATAGACCCAACTACATAGTTGATTAAAAATTTGAAGCCTCAAATAAACTTTCGACAGCCAACACGTGAACTAGCCTTTGGAGTGTCCAAATCATAGTCACTTCCCTTCCATTCATAAAAATTATGTTGGAATAAACTTTAAAATACAAAATAATGTATCCCCCTTTTAGTGTCATAATCTCCTTAAATAGGAAATCAAAATTTTAAAAACATTTATATTTCCATCAAATTATCACATATTAATTTGATTGAAGATTTGATGGACAAAAACTCGATAAATTCAATCCATTTTTTTTTAAACTCCAACTTCACATATTACATTTGTAATCAATTTTATAATAAGTTAATATAATTTATTAAAAAAAATTAAGTGAAGGCTCGTCTATCACATAGACGATATCTAATTACTCTTAGTATTATAATCTCCTTAAATAGGAAATCAAAATTTTAAAAACATTTATACTTCCATCAAATTGTCACATACTAACCTGATTGAAGATTTGATGGACAAAAACTTGATGAATTCAATCCATTTTTTTTAAAATGAAAAATTCCAACTTCACATATGACATTTGTAATCAATTTTGTAATAGGTTAATATAATTTATTAAAAAAGATTTAAGTGAAAGCTCGTCTATCACATAGACGATATCTAATTACTCTTAGTCAGGGCCATGCATGGAGCTATAGTCATATCTGATTACTCTTAGTCACGCCCATGCATGTAGTTACAGTCATATCTGACTACCTTTAGTCAGGTTTATGCACGGGGCTACAGTGCCTGTTTTTAATGAGCAGATGGCTCCATGAAAAATAAAGATCATAGAAAATCAAAAGTTTCAGAATTCTCCATAAAATAAGAAATAAGTTTATTTTTAAGCGAAAAATTTGAATGGATTAAAAAATTGAAGGACAAAAAGTTTCCCACGTAAATTCTTATTTTGTACAAAGATATTTGACCAGAAATTAATTTATAAATAATCAATTTTTATTTAAATTTTCCACATAAATAAAAATACAACAATTTCAAATGATATCTCCTATAAAATTGTAATTCACTTTCAGGGTTTTCTAAGCCCCACTTTTACTATAAATGCTCTTAAAATTGTTCTGCAACACTCAATGGGAAAATTAAAGCGAGAAAATGAAAAGAAAAGTGCTTTTAAAGAGCAGGAAAGTCCATTTGAAGGTCCGCCATGCCTGCTCCCTGGTGCAGCAAATTATTCACTTCAGATCTCCCACTCTGTATCAATATTATCTCGTTACAATTCAAAATTCAACTTTAATTTCTTGACTTGTCATTTTGTTTACACCAAAATGCGTTGGAATAATGAGAGTTAGTAAACACTGGACACTTTCATAAGAATGTTCTACTTGTTTCATATTTACAAGGCACCGTGTTGGTTTCTTGCTTGTATACGCCCCAAATCTCCCACATCCTCGCACTGTCATCTTAATTGAACATTTATTGTCCTCATCAACATACTCTGAACTCTCGACAGCACCTCCAGCATTATACATATCAATGAGTCCCAGAGGAGCAAAACAAACAGTCTGGTTATAATCCTGCAACCATTTAAACAAATAAAATAACTTTATTGTGCCATCACGCAATATTAAATTCACATAAGCACTGCATTAATGAATTGAAGAAGGGATGAGTAGAGATATCTAACCATTATGGGGCTAACTGTGTAAACCTCGTATTCTAGAACTTTAAGTGATACTGTCAAAGATCCTGTTCTTGAGAGTCTCGCTAGGCTTCCTGTAAAGGAAACAGAAAAATAAGGAATGAATCAACAACCCTTTTATAGTTTTAATGCATTGATTTCTCTTACATTATTGAAAATGGATGGCAGATGTTTTTAGTTTTTTGGGTCTAACTGTGCTTCTTTGTATTAACCACAAGTGGGTTTAAGCTGTTTATTTTGTATATGTTTCCATATTAAAACGCAGTTGCTCATTTTTAAAAATAAGTCAGAAGTTGATACCCTGTGATGGCGATGAAAAGTGGATTCTAGTTGAAAAACATGCCTTGTACCTACCATTGACCTTAAAATACAGTAAAAAAAAAAGACACTTTTCTGTAATGACAGACCTGTATTATGGGCATAGATTGCACAATCCCCATTCCATCCTGCATCTGCAACATCTCCTAAACATTCCACATCCATTGGACGAACACACCCTGTAACACATTCAGGAGTATCATCATAGGCCTTAATGCATTTGTCCTCATCCGACCATCCTGCTCCTTGGCAATTAAACACTCCTACAACTCCTGTGCATGTATTCATGTTCCATATCTTGAGCAAGCTGTAAAACCAACCCATAACCACAGTTTAAACAAGACATAATCATTGAAAAAAACAATACAATGCATATACTACAGACAATGCCATGGCTTGTATGTGATATCAAATTCACCTTTTCTTGTCCCCTGTGGTATCAACAAAGAGACAATCACGGGTGGGTCTTCCAGGAAATCTTGCTCGGAGTAGTGATCCATCAGGGAGAACTATCTTTTTCAGGATCTTGAAGTCATGTTCACCAGGTTTGTCACTGTAAATATCAAGAGATTTGCTGGTTACATGAACTTCCATCCATTCTATGAAAATTCATGTAAAATAAAGTAGTGTGCATGTGTTCAAGTACACACACATATCAACAGGCCTCTGAGAACTCTGAACTCGAGTGTCCTAAAGAGCGTGGGTTATAGTCTGAGCCCTGAACAGTGAACCCTACCAGCTCATAATCTTAAATGATGAGTGGGTAAGATGGTAATAACTTCATACCTGACATAGACTCCACAGCCTCCCACAGCCCGTGCTGCAGCATGATATCCTGCTGCAACATGTTTACTCTACAATACAGATGATGACAGAAGAATTAGGTCAGGAATTAGTTTAGATTGAATTCTATTAAACCACAGGGTGATGCCATCTAAAATCCATACTCACATGAAACATATCCCAATCAGGTAACATAACCTCTCCCAAGAGTAGGCTGTTGAAGGCCACAGAGGAAATGTGGAGAGTTTGTGATGTTGGATCATGCGGCATGAAATCCTCTGATGCTCTTACAATAGCAGTCTTCTTGGAACTGCTTATGCACCTCATCAGAGTTAGAGAATTTTATAATTACATGTGGTAAACAATCTTAATTCCTTAAAATATTTATTCTTTAATGAGGCTGAATTATTATAAAATTAAAATATGCAGTGAAGAGAAAAATCATAAAATGGTGAACATCATGCACAAATATTGTTTCAAGGATTGAGTTCCACGATTGAAAACCTCAAAAAGCAATTTTTTTTGTTATAAATTATTTTGTTCTGCCATTCAAATGGAAGATGGCAACTGAGTTCTACTCATTCAGAGAAAGGCAGCATTTATATTTGGTTTAAACTTTATATATATAGTTTCTTGGAGTTTTCAGAATTAAGGATTTAAACTTAACTACATTCCAACAAGGCTCTCGTACACATGAAGATATGCCCTTTAAACTTCATTCCTAGTCGAGTCACAACTTACAAGCAATACAGATATCATTTCCTAAACTGATGAAAGGGAAATACTCCTGTGACAGGAGAAATTTGAGATGAATAAAACTTTCTTTAAAGTTGAAACTATCTCTAATTTAATTTTAAAAAGAACATCTGAAACTTTGATTATATAGTCAACTATTATCTCAGAATCGTCTAAAAATTATAATTGAGCAGCCTTGTTTTTGAGGAGTGTAAATCTGGAAGCTGCTACTGAAGAGTTTCTGACAAATATTACAGTATTTTTAACAGCTTCTCTAGTATTAATTGGTGCTTCTGGTCAGGAAAATGGTAAATCCAGTTAATCAAGTTGTCATCATTGATATATGCTCATTTGGAAGAAGGGACAATGAAAATTTTGGAGCCACTTGGCAGGACTAGCCATAAAATCACATGAACAACAAATAATTAGAAAACAAACCAGCCCCATTCACTCCCTCCTACAAAAAATAAAATTGGCCCCAAAATAATAGTTCCATTATGCTCTTGCAAATATGCTAGGCATTAAATCTGTCATCCAGCAGCTGTAAAAATTAAGAACAAGTTTTGCATCTGATTTTGAGTTTAGACTCCTATTCAACGGTTCATTAAATTAAGGACAAATAAAACACAGCTTATCCTTTAACATGTTCGTTGAATAAAGGACAGATAAAGAACAAATCTTATCCTTTAAAATGTCTCTGAAGCAGGCATTTCAGTTTCTAAAAACACAAAACTTAGGAGGACGGTGTAGAGAAAATAGCTACCTCCTTTTTATGTTAAAATTTTCCGGGTTTTTAAATCAGATAGGAAGCAAATCCTCTGCAAACTTTTGGTTGCTTCCCTTTGGTTAAAAGAGTTTTTTCTGTAACAGTAATGACTTTTTCATTGCAAATAGATGTAGAAAAGAAATAACCCAGAAAGGGCAAAAGAACCCAAGGACCTTACAGAAATTCATTCCATAGAAATTTCCCATCCACAATGTTCATCAATAAAGTTGCAAGCCATAAAGAGAAAGGTACTATAGTTGTCTTTGGAATGACTAAACAAGAATACATACCTGTAAATTGAATCGGTGTTGTGACTCATACAAGATATGCAGGCATTCTCAGGGAAGTTCCTGGCTACAGAATCTTCCAGAGCATGTTGGTATTTTTGAGTTAGAGATACTCGGCCTCCAAATCCAGCACCAAGAGTTTCAATTAAATTTTGCACATCTACCTTGACACCATCTATCCCTGCTGAAGCAAGATAGCTGTGTAAATCATTGTAAAACTCCCCAATCTTGTTGGGGTCTATTAGACCAACTCCATATTTTTCGATACTGTCCATGGCTATATCACGCAGGTTGCCTACATTTCCTGGAGATTGGACTGGGTAAGTTAAGGTTGCTTCGTATTTCTTCAGATTTGGAGCATATGGCAGAAGACCACCCCAGTAACCTGCTAGAGCATGCCATACATATACATACCTGAAATGTTTTAATATAAGCAGCTCAATTTTGATAAAAAAGTACAATTTTGGTAACTACTTGAAAGTCTTTTTCTACACCAGACTTTTAGACAAGCATAACTTACTTGAGGTCATAGGTTTCTCTGAAATGCTTAACAATATCATGCAAACCATAAGCCAATTCATCAGAACCTTCTTGACCATGTTTACGGAACTTATTATTTTCCTTGATGTCAGCTAGCCTTGTTGCAAACCTGGGAATCCAAAATATATATAATTAGTCCTTCAAAAACATTGCTTCAAACCTTGGTATCCAAAATAGAGTCTCTGCTGAATAAAGGAAGGATAGAGTAATCTTGAGCATATACAATTTACAAAATCTGACTCACAGATAGTATATATAATTCCGTTCTTTTAAAGGCAAAGTGGAATGCTGAAATCTGATTGCTAGTTTTTTTATTGGCTATTTTTTCACTGATTTAAATGCCGAACAAAGCAAGGATAGAGTAATTCTGAGAATATACAATTTACAAAAGCTGACTCAGGGATAGTATATATAACTTCCTGCTCTTTTAAAGGCCAAGGCTAAAGTGGAGAGTGCTGATATCTGATTGCTAGTTTATTATTGGCTATTCTTTCACTGATTTAAATTATCAACCACAACAATGAACAATTGTCAATTTCTTTTAAAATTATAGTATTTTTTTCAGTTTTGATGGTAATATTTCCACCGTATGTTTTAAATGAACATTTTTCTTAATATGATATTGTCTGCCTGATATGATATATTGATATTCATGTGCCAGCCAACGCTGTTTATAGTTAGACCTTAAAGATTTCCCTTGGTGAGCAGCTTTAAAAACTTACTGCATGCCTTCAATAAAAGGTTTTCCTTCTGCTTTGAATTCGTCGATTGTTTCTTGCCAGCCATCATCAATTATGAGGAACTTTGCCGGAGTACTCCCTTCTGCTAAACTGTTCATAACAGCCAATGGTGAACAGATAAAGTTTGTTTCAATCTAGACTAAAATCAATAGACTAAAAGTGATAAAAAATTCATAGCTATAATGAAAGAATGTGGGAATTCGTCTTAACTTATAGAAATAACAGTCAATGACTAAGGGTTACCTTTGCAAACCTTGACCAATTCCCTCTGGGTTGACTTTGGTGTAGAATGCATCCCATGTACACCACCCAAACCAATCAAGGATTCCAGGCATCTGTTGAATGGAACCAAAATGAATTCGATATAACAAGATAAATTACCAAACTAGATCCAAATTTATCAAAGACGTGCCTATGAGGTATTCAGATTAAGAAAGCTTCCGCTGTTACCATTCTAATTCCTTTCCATAGGTTTTAACTTTACGGACAATAAAAATATGGTTTCCATGGTCCCAATTTTTTAACAGTACCCTTCCATCATTATCTTACATTAAATGAAACTCCAAGAGTTCAATAAATTGAGCATACCTTCTTCCTTTCACGGTGAACAAATGTGCCCTTTTGCTTTTCCAGAGCCCTGTCATTCAATTGAGGTTGACAAAGTAGAAAGGGTGGGTATAGTTCTGAGAGAATAATTTTCAAGCAGATTTCACATACAAATATCACAACGCATAAGATTCTATCTCATGGGCTTACTTAAAAGATTCAGTAATGAGCTCAAACGGATTCTCTCCTGCATTCACAAACACAGCCTGCAATACCTGTGTAGTCTGCACAGCAGGGTCTCCTGCATTGAATCACAAAATCACAAGGTAAAATATGTCCAAAACACATGCCTTCATAGGATTGCAAATATTATTCCCTATTTTGAGGCCCTTTTTAGACTACTACCCCTAATTTTCTGATAGATGGATAGAAAAACTATAAATAAAAAATAGGCGTGTATGGGCTCATGTTTTTTACCATTCATCCCCTAAAGGTGAGGACTAATGTAAATAATAGGAAACATTTTACATCAATATAGCAGTTTCAAAATCGTGGACAATTGGGTTCACTTCTACAAATTAAGAACTCACCACTTTCTACACAGAACTCTAATTCATTTGACTGGTTACCCTGCAGACTGCTTCTGAAAGGGCCCTCCAAGACGGGCAAAAACAGGATATAAAATATATGGTCGGAGGTATAGTCCTCATTGTTCTGATCCACAGCACTCTTTTGTCTGGCCTCTAACAGCAACATTTGTGATTCCACAGGTATGTCCTTGCCACAGCTTCCCACATGAGGTAACATCCACCATATTTTGTAGCGGAACAGGCACATCAGCCTGTAATCCCTGCAAACCATTACAAAATTATATACGTCAGTTACCTGAAATAGATAATTGGTTTTTACACATTTGGTGTTTCAGCAGTGCGCATTATTATGCAATGTCATTTTCTGCAATCAATCTTGTGTTAATATCGAGTCAATCTTCATAACCCATCTTATGAACAGTGATTCATGAGATGAACCAGGTGGAAGTTTGGGCCAATGTTTAGACAACATACCTGAAAAACTGGTAGGTCACATTATCGGGGGCATAACTTTGCGACCATAGCTCAAAACGACCCAAGCCAAAAAGCATCCTAAGGCTTAGGAGGTGTACAACATGGTGAAAAGGGTGCAAACCTACAAAGTTTGACGCCCAAAAACCACACGAAAAGCCCTGAAATTGGTAAAATACAAAAATCTAGAAAATTAAAAAAAAATTGAAAAAATGAAATCTTGTGTTTTCGTAAGTTTCAATTCACGAAAAATCCTTTCAATTTCTTGGGGGACTAATTGTCACATGGCTTTTCACATTCCAAGGCAAATCGTTGGATTTTCTATTTTAGACTATTAATTTCCTACTAAAATAGCTATAGAGGAATTGTCATCCGAATGTAAAAATCCGATAGATTGTTGTAACAAAGTAGAGAGAGCCGAGAGTGGAGTATGGTAGCTTCACATCTCTTCTCAAAGTTTGCCACCTTGTATGAATCAGAGAAAAATAGCTTACATCTCTTCTCAGAGATAGCCATACATGCCTCTCATATCAATAAAGTAGATAATTCTTCAATTCAAAAATTGTTCTCTGTGTATATTTTTATGTCCATTCATTCATGGTTCATTTAGTCATAATTCTGCAATTATATCTATACTACAATTATTGTAATTAATTGCTTCCGCCTACAATCCTACAATTTAGTTTGTTATCCATTGGATTCCCAATCGAAATCTGGATAAGTGGTATCAGAGCAGGGATTCCATAGGTTTTGCAGGCATCTTGCAACAGACATGGGACAGACAAGAAGGAAGAAGCACCGAGATGAACAAGTCCAAGGCATGGATATATTTTCAGCACCTCACTTGTTCAAATTAAGAACTCGCCATTCTCTACACAGAACTCTAATTCATGAATGATTACCTTGCAGTCTGCTTCTGAAAGGGCCCTCAAAGACAGCCAAAAACAGGATATAAACTACACACTTGGAGGTATAGTCCCCATTGCTCTGATTCGCAGCACACATTTGTCAGGTCTCTAACAAGCTAACAGCAGTATCTGTTATTCCACAGGTATGCCCTTGCCACAGCTTCCCACATGAGGTAACATCCACCATATCTTTTAGCGGAACAGGCACATCAGCCTATAGCCCTTGCAAACCATTATAAAATTATAAAAGGCAATTGCCTGAAATAGAGCATTGTTTTTTATGTATTTGGTGTTTCAGCAGTGCATTGTTATGCAATATCATTTTCTGCAGACAGTCTCGTGTTAATATCAAGTCAATCTTCACAACCCATCTTATGAATAGCGATTCATGAGATGATCCAGATGGCAATTTGGGCCAAATGTTCTGAAAACATACCTGAAAATCGGTAGGTCACATTATCATGGGCATAACTTTGCGACTTTAGCTTGAAACGACCCTAGTCAAAAAGCATCAGAAGGCTTAGGAGATGTACAAAATGGTGAAAGGATGCAGAAATCCAAAAGTTTAACCCCCCAAAACCACACCGAAAGGCCTGAATTTGGAAAAATACAAAATCTAGAAAATTTGCAAAAATTTCGGAAAGCTGAAACCTTGTGTTTTGATGAGTTTCAAGTCACAACAAATCCTCTCAGCTTCTTGGGGGAACACTTGTCACACGGATTTTTACATTCCAAGGCCAAACCACTTCATTTTTATTATTAGACTCTTAATTTGCTACTAAAATAGTTATAAAGAAATTGTCATCTAAATGTAAAAATCAGACAAACAGATTGTTGTGGCAGGGCAAAGAGCCCTGAGGTAGCTTCACATCTCTTCTCAAAGATTACCACCTTCTTCTATAAGTCAGAAAAAAATAACTCGCATCTCTTCTCAAAGATAACCATACATACCTCTCATATCAATGAATAGTTAATTCTTCAATTCAAAAATTGTTCTCTGTGTATATTTTTATCTCCATTCATTCAGTTATAATTCTGAAATTATCTCTATACCACAATAATTGTAATTAATCGGGTTCGCCCATAACACACCTAAGTTCTACAATTTAGTTTGTTGCCTACCGGTTTCTGTAACGAACCATTACACCAAAACCTCGAGGCATTAATGAAATCCACACATCAGGATCATACCATCCCACCACACTTCTGAAGCCCAGAGTCTGGGCAGGATTGCGCCCATACACCAAGATCCCTCACATGTAAGAGCCTCGGACGAACACTGCAATGCTGGCATAGCCACCTGCTCCATGACTTGACCCTGGGTGGAGGCTCTGATACCAAATATAACAAACCGTTACACCAAAACCTCGAGGCGTTAGTGAAATTCACACATCATGATCATAACATCATACCACGCTTCCAAAACCCAAACTCTAGGCTGGATTTGCGTCCATACACCAGGTTCCGTGGCAATTGATTGTGGAGTTATTCCTTCCCACCAAAAATGAATATTATATTTTGTAATCGATATATGCAATAATTGTCTATTTGAGCATAGAGGTTCTTAACAGATTCCCGATCTGATTCTGGATCAGTGGTATCAGAGAAATTATTACATAGGTTTGGCAAGCATCTTGCAACAGTCATGGGAAAGACAAGCAGGAAGAAGCACCGAGATGAACAAGTCCAAGGCATGGATATATTTTCAGCACCCCAAAATGACCTCAAGTCACTCCTTGAAGAAAATTGACACTTAAGGGATCAGAACCGACAGTTGTATAACAATAATAGCCTCATCATGGAGCAGATTACAGTTACAGAAATGCAGAAAACATTTTCCCAATTCAAGAACCTTTTGGAAGGACTACACCGAGAAGAGGAAAGATGCAACCAAGTAATGCATAAGCTACAACAAGAACTGGATGAAAAGGAGGAAGTCTGTGACAAAATTCGACAGGACTTGGCCATAATACTAAATTTGAAGAGATGAAAGAGAAGAAACATCATTTCGTGGATGTATACACAAATACAAAGGAAAACATGGTATGTTGTTACAGTTCTTCACAACATGATCATGCCTCACATTTATTTGGCAGATTTGAAAAACACACAAATGAAACTGGTTTCAAAGAACTGAAAAAATTGGGATATGGGAGTCAAGGTCTTAGCAAAGATGGTAAAGGAATTTGAAAACCTCTTGAGGAAGAGATGAGGCCCAAGAATTTTGGTTTTGAATACACGAAGAAACTTCTCAACCCACCACAGATTTTCCAATTTCATTGAAGAAGTTTGGTCTTGAGAACACATCCAAGTTCTACAATTTAGTTTGTTGTCCACCAGATTACTGGTCTAAATCCGGATCACAAGAACCGATTTGTTCACTTGGCACTCGTTTCATGTAGCGGCTCAGATGGGTGAAGCACCGGGACTTACTCCATCCCAATATTATTCATAAGCATGCATGCTTAATAACAGAGTTTCACAAAAATTAGGCCACCTTAGTTTTCTATTCCATTTGTAAAAGCCTCACAAAGATTGTGGCCTTATTGACCATTCATTGGGGATATCCCTGAAACATGGATTGTATTTTATGACAAAGTTTCATAAAGCAAGCTTACAAAATCCATTCTGCAGCACACACTAAACAAAAATTACATGGAGATTATTCATACAAACAGAAAAATGGTTCATTAAAGGACTCCATGTTTTTTGCTTCAGAAGATTAGAATAAGTTTGAAAACAATATTTGCCAAAAAGAATGCCAAGTGGTGATTTTTAATTGAAGAAAAAAAATGGGGGAAGGTTATGAAAGTACTGCAGTTGTCCAAGCTTGAACACATGGCGGCTTCTGCTCTCAGGGGATCTGGCTCCCAGAAATACGGAATCTGAGGTCCCATCATTTGACAGAATGATGTTGTTAGGCACTCCCGTCAGCACCGCCTTCCCCCGTATCACCAGATTCCCTTCACTAATTGCAATAGGCGAGCCTATCGTCATGATCTCACTTACAGATAAAAACTCAAAATTGCAATGACGAAAGAAAGTGCCTTCAATACACCCAACTCAATTTAATTAAGGTTTGAGGATGATATATATACAGTTGGCAGGTGGTCTTTGCGGTTTTCGGACAAACCAGAAATACAAAAGTTGTTGGATGGTTAGATAACGTGTCAACTGACATGGCGTCCTTATCGGGAAGATATTAGGGAACGTTCTACCAACACATGGTGATTGACGGAAATGTAATATGTTATCGTACACACCTTTTGACTCGAAACTCCGCCGTATGTGTTTAGATTGCCTTCTTCAACCAATAAGAGTCGATCTAAAATCGCTTGGAATCGTTTGTAGATTTATTGTCGGAAGTTTTTATGATTGAGTTAAATGATCGTTAAATTTAAAGTCAAAATTATTTTATAATAATTAAAATGGATATCAGATTTAAGGTTGAATATATATTTTTTAAATTAAAAAGCATACTTTCATTAATATAATAAGATATAATACATCGTTAATCATACAAAAAATATGGGTGGAAAAGTTACACCCCGAATAAACCAAACCAAAATAAAGAAGTCTCCAGAAGAGCAAAGTTTAACTCAGACCACCAAACGGTCAAACACCACGATTAAGTTAACTCAAGTGCACATCACTCAAAAAAAAGGGAAAGATAAGAGCACAAACAACAAGGAAAACATTAAGCAATAGCAACAAACATGGTAGCAAGCGGAGGCAGAGGAAGCGACAAACCTGAGGATTCCCCTACACCCCCTTGAGTCGAGGGGTCTTCATCAACTGAGGCAAGGTCCCAACCATCAGTATGTTGGTTAATTTCAGTATCATTTTGTTGTTGGGGATCTTGTCTGGAAGGAGAAATGGCCAACACCAACCACGGGAACTTATCCTATGAACGAGCCTCAAACCCCCTCTTTGCCACCACTATCTCTGTTTCCCTTGTTAGATCCTTGGAGAGGAGATGGCCAACAACAATAAGGAGAGGAGCTCCTCCACGTTCAGGACCACGAATTGTGATATCGGTGACATTGCCCTCTACGCCCACGCCCATGGGTGGAATGGTGGGGAGGTGGATCAAGAGGCTTACGACTGACTGCACAAGGAGCATTCCCCCAATGGTCCAAGAGGAGTTACAGTTGCTGGAACTCAATCTGAACCTTATTTGTTTGACTCTGAATTTGAAGGGTAACATTAGCAATCACAACAATTTTGTTCATTACAGAAAAAAAAAAAATCCATAACTTCGTTATTAAAACATACTTTATTTCTATATTTCCAAATTTGGAAAAAAAAATGTACGAAAAATCTATCAAAATCTATTATATCTTGCAGGAAGCAAGGAGGAGTCCCCCATGAGAACCATCTTCCAAGTGAACATTTCAGCCCTGAAGGGTTTGAAAAGGGTATGAATCCATCTCCAAGCAGACTAGGCATGAGGACAACACCAAAAGAGATGCTTAATGGATTCTAGGTGGTGACAAGCTAGGAAAGTGGGATTCAAAACCCCAACAGGTTTAAGTCGGTCCCCCATAGGCAAACCTTGGTAAATTATACACCAAAGGAAGTGGGTTTTTTAGGTTCAATACAAGCCGCCCAAAGATTATCAAACCTCCGAGCCCATACATGATGGAGAGATTTGAGAGACCATCGATGATTGAGGGCTTTAGTGTCAATATGTTGAGGGGCCAAAAGATTATATCCCAACCTAGGGGAGTAGCGACAGAATGGCGTAGCTGTAGGCTAGGACCAGTCCTTCCACCATGGCATAAGAGAGAAAACTCCAATTTTGTATAACTAGTCTTCAAGTATGAAACTCTGTAATTTAGAAATGGATTCAGCATCTTCTTTATTAAGATTGAACCTAGATTTAACCATATTCCAAGGAAGCCAATCCCAAGTAACCTTACAAAAGAGGTCTCCAATCGTGCGAATGCCTTTTTTATACAGCCTCAGGGTTTTGACCCAAGGGACCATGGCAAATGAGACATTGTGGAAATTCAATGTGGGAGACCACCATAAGGATTGAGAAGTAAGAGAAACACATTTCTAAACCCTTCCCCCACCCAGATTAGGTGAGGTTTGAGTTTTTCCTAGGCCTTCCAAATACTTTGCATGATAAAAGTGCCCCCTACCTTAACTGGCACAGGAGTGATGAGAACATTGTGCAAACCAATCCCTTGCCAGGCCTTTTTGCCAAGCGAACAGCGTTAAGCGATGCAATGTCTTAATAAGATCTTCTAAGGCTCATCCCCTTCCAAGCCTCTGATGATCCACTTAACACCAACAGCAAGCCCTTGAAGCTTAATATCAATAAGCCCAAGCCCACCAGCATCTTTAGGGCGACAATAAATAGCCTAAGAGACTCAGTGAAAACTGTGGTGCCCTTCAAAATTGGTCCATAGAAAGTCTCTCGAGATATTTTCCATCTTTGCGTAAGAGGCATTAGAAGGTGCCCAGCATGATGAGTAGTAAACATGAGTAGCAGTGAACACCTTAGAACAAATCTGGAATTTCCCAGCTAGGGTCAATGGTTTGGTGATCTAGAAGGAGATTTTTTTCTTTACCCTTTGAACCACGTATGACCACAACTATGCAGGCAAGGCTCTAAAATCAAATGGAATGCTCAGGAATTTAAACTAGACCCTGAGAAGGATCCATTGCCACTGATGTCCCTCCAATCAAGGAGGTTTGGGTGAAAGGGAATGGAGATAACATTGTGCTTTCTACCATTAAATGGAAGACCCAGAGGCAAGGCAGAAAATGTCAAGACATTCCATAGCATACTTAATAGAGTCCTCATCCTCTTGGAGAGCGAGGAAGGAGTCATCAACAAAGTGCCCATTGATCAAATAGCAGTCTGAGTGAGGGAGAGAAATACCCTTCACCAAATCCCTGAAAGCATGGCTATCCAAAAGATAGTTGAAACCCTCGACAACCATAACATAAAGGGAAGGCACAAGGGGGTACCCCTGTCTGATAGATCTATGAAGCTCAAAGTGTTGGGATTGAGAACCATTAATAGTTATACAAGCACCTGCATATTGAAACAACATATTAACAGTGTGGATAAACCTGGGGCCAAACTCGAGAACTTGAAGCATAGCTATGATAAAAGGCCATTCAATCCAATCATAAGCTTTCTCAAAGTCAATATTGACAAATAACACCTTTTGGTTAGATATTTTGGCTCATTCTATACCTTCCTCGATAACAATAACATTATCCAATATGTATATATGTTGAATGAACCTTGTTTGTTCACTTCTCACAATTAAGGAGAACAAATGCTTGATTTTGAGGGCTAAAATTTTAGCTATGATTCTATAAGAAAAATGAAGCAAGGTGATGGGCCTCCAATTAGTAATGACCTCAGGATCACCGGCCTTAAGAATGAACTTGATGTTACCTTGATTAATGATATGCCCCAAAGAGTTAGACAAAACAACTTCAAAATAGACTTTGTGAAGATCAAGTCCAACCGTATCCCATAGGGTTTGATAGAATTCAAATGGAAACACATCGACTCCTAAGGCCTTGTCAACAGCCATCTGCATGATGACTTATTTAAGGTCATTGAGGCTAAGGGGCCTATCATAGGCAACTCTTTGAGCTTCTGAGAGCTTACAGGGGACCACTTCAAGGCATTTAGAAAGAGAAACTTCATGAACAGGGGAGAAGGGTTGTGCAACAAACACTCCATAATAATGATGCACAAAATATTTTAAGATATTAGGTAATTTGGTGAATTTATCTGAATTACATCTAATAGATTTTATTTTGTCTATAGTTTGTCTTGAATGGAGAAGAGAAAAAATATATTTAGTCACTTTATCTCCAACTTTCAATTGCATCTGTGCTCTAAGTTGAGTTCCTTTGGCCTTATAAGCCTCCACCGACTGGAGCTTATGTCTCCACATGGCAGCCAAAGTCAGCAAATAAAATATTAGAGGCACAGTTTCTAATTCTCATGAAACCCTGAGATATTCATGGTTTGTAGCATTATGAATACGCCACCTAAAGAGAGTTGCTTGTTTGCCATAAATCTAGAGAAAAGAGGTGGTGCAGGCTATTACATCAACTCGCCACTCGATCCAATGGGTGTCCCCTGTGGATCTGGGAGCTAAATTCCAAATTCTAATTTTATGCTCTAAACATGTTTGAGATGGGCAATATTGAGGTAAAATTGAGAATTATGGGATTTAACCTGAGGGGTAGTCCACTCAACATAGAAGCAAATAGGATGATGGTCAAATAGGAAAGTGTCTGGGATCACAAAAATGGGTCGATCATGTACTAGAGTGAAGAAGGAAAGGTCTTGTTTTGAAAGCAAGGCATGGTCAAGATGCTTAAGAAATTGATCTTTTCCCTGCCAAAAATCAAACCAAGTGAACCAAGGCAAATTTGATTCTCACCTCCTGTGATGGTTGGAATAAAAAACCCCAAGTTTATTTTGCATATAGAACTATGCCTTCTATTCTCCAGCACACCATCTCATGGGAAGATGTCATTTGTCTTCAACAGAATCGATCATGTTGAATTCCCCACAAAGAATCCAATGCGCATTTGAAAGAGAGTCTGTCAACCATCTCCAGAGTAAGGTGTGTTCCACAACATCATTAGATGCATATAAGTTGACCAGGCCAATGACGTGATTACAAAAGTCAAAAAGAGTTTAGACCACTCGATGGGTGGGGTTGGAACCCAAAGAAATAATATTTTGAGGCAACTTAAGCACCAAAAGGATGACCACTCCCCCACGGTCGAACTCATGATAGGTGGCCTGACAAAAGGCCCCAGGCCAAATGGAGCGAGTAGCAGAATAAAGTAGAAAATCAAAAAAATTGAGTTCTTACATGCAAAAAAATTTCATTTTGGAAAAATGATGACAATTATTCCTAACCATATACTTATGTGTCGGATCAGTGAGTCCTCTAACGTTCCAAGAATAATCTATCATTAGGAATCATCAAGTTTCATATCATTTCGCTCTATAAGACCTGAGAGCGTTGCAAACCAATTAAAAGTTGAGCCAGGAATGGCAAAGTCACCAAGCGAAAAAGGTTGCCTTTTGTTTGGCACATAATCCTCCTCCACAGAGGGTGAGGAACTACATGAGTGTTGCACAATAACCTTATGATTGAGGGTCACAGGACCACACTCTAAATCTAAATCATTTGCCCCTGAAAGGGACTGTGAGGAAGGAGTCATGGGAGCAAGAGACGAGGAAGAGACAAAATGGTCAACCGCTTGAGGAGAGTGACAAATGAGAGGCAAAGGTTGAACTTGTGTGGGCATATGAGCTTTACTAGTAGACATTGAGGAACTTGCCCCCCCTATGGGTTGATACATAGTTGGTTGGGGTTTGGCATTTCTGCGGACAACATTATTCTTCCCATTTTAAATTGTTGTCCACCCATCAGAGTTTTGGGGTTTCAAATCAGACCCACTTTTAGCTTGAGGAGCAGAGAGAGTGGGGACCATTAGAGGTTATTCTCTAATCACATGGTTCGAAGCTTGGTATCAAAAATAAGTGTTCGGGAGGTTAATGTAAAGCACACACTATGTGAATCAGTTATTACCAACTTAAATATCAATGGACTCTTTGAGGTCATTAGCAATATCTATTTCCACATAGACTCTTCTTTGAGGACATGTTGTATATAACTTATGTTATTCGTGGCATATAAATTGGCCCAAAGGCTTGATAAGCTAGTCAATAAAGTTCCACAGAGGAAGAGGTAAACCTGGAAATTCTACCCAAATAGAGATTTTAAGTTTAAGTTGTTCTAAGACTTGAAAGTCTCAAGTCTAATGACAAAAAACAACCAAAGTGTTACGTATAAACTAGGGGTCATGATTAACAATGGCTTTACAATGTTTTGGGTTTGTGAAATGAAACAGGAAAAAACCCTTGGTAAGGTTTTGGACTCCTTCTAGTTTCACCCCATGGCTTTGCCAATGGTTGTGAACCCACTACTTCAATAGTCTCTATGGAGGGACTTGACCCAAAAAAAAGGCAACCAAGGTAAAATTTACAAAATAATTACAGGATTTATCAAACTCTGGTAATTCTATAACCACATGTGGTAGAGGAGTATCAAGGTCAAAGTTAATACCTCGTGGTGAACCTTCAGGACAAACTTCTGAGCTTGTTTTGACACCATTGCTTTTCAAGCTCCCACTGGCTATCCATGTATTAAATGATGTAAAAATAGTGGTGGCAGCCATTTAATAAAGGGAAGGCATCACTGCCCAAAGGGTGGATGGCTACCTTGACTCAATGCAATAAATGCACCATCAAAATGGAATTAATCCTACCTAGATCGATTGACAGAATGGTGGTGTGGAGGATGGGGGAAACCCTAAAAGCCCACAAACATCTAGTGCTCCATACAGCTCTTCCTTCCTCTCTCTTTCTATCCCTTGTCAGGGTAATAATTTTGAAAATTTATATTGATATTTTATTATTACATTTTCTCTTCTCATCCTTTAGTTATTGATGTTGTCACACCTCTCAACATAATAATGTATATTCATTTTTGTGGACTTCCATTTTTTAGGTTTCGATAAAATTCCCCAGGAAGCAACTATGTAAGTCATGATGGAGTGAACCACAAAGATAAAAATTACTATTTTTAAAGAAGAAACCAACTTTGTATTGTATCACTAATAATAAGTCTCTTTCGATTTACTATTGCAGACACCTAATTTTGGTACAAGACATTTTTCTATTTGGTATTTTCCATGCTTTGGCATATTTGGTCTACTTGTGTACATTTGGATACTATTGGACATCTTTCACCCCACATTAATATATCTTCGACCATTATTCATCGAGATATCCTCATATTCATGTCAAATTTGTCTATTGTCAATGTCAAGATCCTAATCATCCATTCTATAAGCAGTGTTGTCTCCATTCTAAGCCTCTTTGCCTCTTGGTACAAAATTGATGCCCTATCATTGATGCCCTATATAGAATGGACGACATGTTGATTATGTCTCATACAGAATCAATGACTTATCGATTATGTCCCATACATAATCAATGACTTGTTGATTCTATCCCTTGTATTTTTGAATATCCATCTGCCTTGGGCCAATTTCATGCACCTTTGATTTCGCTTATCACATTATTCAATGGCCGACTTTTTCACATAGAACCCTATATACACAAGTTATGCCTTAGTTATTTACCAAGTCTCCAAGCCATCATCAAGTATCAAACCTCATTTTAGTTTTAGATGTACATTGATTATATTCATTGCTACACATGATGAGAAACCTACACTTTGATCCTTCATTGAGTCCACATTGCATCTACATCTTGTGACATCAATACCTTGTGCAAAAAGAACCTTGTCATGGGACCATATAGTTGCATTTATTTATCTAGGAGATTAGGGGATGAAATCCTTACTCTCACTTGGGTAAGATCACACTCACATGCACAAGAAAAATACATTGACTATGTCTCCAAGTGTTCAGAATATATAATTGCAACTCCTCAAGGGGCAGCCCAAGTCAACTAGCTTGCACATACTTGTTTTGTTGCTACATTTGACAGTTAGATCAAGGAGTGAAAGAGAGACAATTAAGTGCTTTTTGCCCACTAATTCTAGAAAAACAATCACACAACACTACTTGGCAATAGCCTATGCACCTGCCTAAAAATCTGCAAAATCATGAAAGGAGTAGAGTACACAATGGACACCCAAGTACACATTTATAATGATACACATTCAATGGCCTATTGATTTTTTAACATACACATTCAGCAGCCTACCAATTATGTACCATATACATTAAATGACCTGTTTATTTTATCACAAGTACAATCCATAGTCTAAATTTCACACAAAATAGTACAATTAGCCACAAAGCTCAAAGCTAGTGCTAGAAATCAAGTACAGTCATCAAATGTATTGATTTTCATCTCACTTTGTCATTTTATTGTTTCTCATTGATTTATCAATAATTTGTCATGCTTTTAGTTTCTAATTATAACATGTTGGGGGTCTAATTTATTATTTTGGACTATATTATATTAGACCCCTCTTGTGCACCCCGTTTTACCATTTTATTGTGACACTATATCCTAGTGTTCACTTTTAGGTAAAACATTATTAGTGAACCTGATCTTTCAATCATTCAACCTAGGGTTTCAAAACACTTATCTCCCCTAGGGTCTAATTTTCTGATTTTAGTGATTGATTTCAGTTTTCGATTTGCATCTACTTCTTAGATTTTGGTGAACTCTCCCATTAATCGAACACTTACACCTAAGGTTCCCCATAGGGTTTAATTTCTGATTTTATATTTCAAATATAATTTTTAGATATGTGTCTTATTTTGTTTATTCCATTTCTCAATCATTAACCCTGATTTCTGTCATCTTTTTCATGCTTACATCGTATGCCAACTAGGAAGTCTAGATCTATACATCCTATTAGGTGAAGTGCTAGATTGAGTGGTGATACTTATGAATTGATTCAATTTCCTTTGTGTGACAATTATTACTAAAATGCCCACTACTGTGACAATAATGCAAATTTGATTGATTTATGTTGTCAATGTGTATATATTATTGATATTCCTCTTCATGATTATGTTTCTTCTAATGACGAAAATGTTTGTGATAATGTGTCAATGTTCATAATGCTAGTGCTTATCATAATACACCTTCTATTGAAATTAACGAACCAAACTTTGAGCTTGTGAATGCAATTGATTTTGACAATTAACTTGAGAAAATCCCTAAGGAACTTGATGTTATAATTTTTATAGTAACCAAAGAAAGAAGTAAAAAAATTAGGGATAAATAACCTACACCAAATAATGCTACACATGTTGCCTTGAATGTTTCTAATCTGCATATTAGGGGCTCTAGTTCTACATTGGGTGGTGAAGCTAGTGGTTCTAGTGCTCCTAATCCTTTTATGCCTACACCTAGTGCCATTCCTACTAAAGTTTTTCCTACTATTTATAAATAACTTAATGTTTCTTCGATACCTCTTACTTCTAATCTAATGGATAACGTACCATCATGACCTGTTTCTCATGTTTTATCTCTTGGCCTTGATCATACTCAAGCTACCAATCAAACCCAAATTGCTACTAGTGTTAATCCTATTGTGGCTCCCACACATGCTCCAACAATAACTTCAAGCTAACAAAGTGTAAATCATGCAATTATCTCAAGGATCTCACAATTATATTCATGTGGTTTCCTCTCATGACATATTACACGACCCATTGATTTGTGAGGTCCTTGCTCATCCTTTCCAACCTTCCTTTCAAGTGTTTAGATTCAACTTGTATAATGGCAACGGTGACCCTTCACATTACATTAGATATTATTTTGCTTCATGCTTTGGTTTTTCTCGCAATGACTTATTAATGAGCAAGCTTTTCCATAGAAGTCTCAAGGACTATGCCTTGGATTGGTTATATTCCGTACTTTTAGGCTCTATGCATCACTTTAATAATTTGGCTAACATATCTCTAGCTCATTTTTCTAGAACATCAACCAAAATTTCACTTTTTCTAAAAACGCTCAACTTAAACAAGGACCTAGCAAGAATGTTGTTGACTATGTGCTTATATTCAAAACAATATGTACAAGTATGTCTCATCAAATACCTGATAGTGAACTACAAACTATTTTCTCCAATAGTTTTCTATAACCACTTAGAGACAAAGTTATGCTCAACACTTATTAATCTTTTGAGGAACTTTTCCATATGCTTCACAACTATGATATTAAACTTTTAGAGGCCAATATGCTCAGGTATACATCTAATGTTTCTACCTCTATGAACTCTAAATATCAGGGAAAATTAGCATTCATAGATAAAACTAAAGATGCCCAAATTTTTCAAGCTAAGGATGAGGCCAAAACTATAAACACTATGTCATAAACTCTTAATGGGTTTGTCATTCCACCTTTTAGGAACACTTGATAATTCACAAGATTATATGAACCTCCTTATAAAGTGTTTAAATGCTTACTTGAATACAACTTGATTACTTTGTTTGAGACAAACCAATTGGATACTTTTCGAACTATGCTTAAAGGATGTGATGCCAATCAATATTGTGATTACCATAGAGCTTCCAAACATTATATCATTTGATGTTATAAATTACAACATATGATATGAGATCTAATCAATAATAACACTATTCAAGATGATGGCCATAATACTCAATTGAATTTTTTATCACAATGCCTAATCAATGCTTGAAAATATTCAATTATTGTTTTCCAAGTCATAATGCTATGAAGAAAGATAATGTTCACATGTTTACATCCTCAATGGTTTATGAAGATCACATCATTGATAGTATCATCGATGTGGTTACTAATTTGTAAAAGCAAACACCATCTATCACATTATATGACCACAATATTCCCCATGATGATTCAAAAAATGGTCCACTATAGATACGTACTTTTGTTGATTCACATCCTTCAATTACACATGGCATTATTATGGATAATAATTCAAGTCAAAATATGATTACAATGTGATTTGTAGCTAGTGAAGGCTACACTCAACAAGATTTACTTGGTCAGACTATGATATTGAGGAGTTATGGTGGTATTACACGTACACCCCTTGGTGATATTACATTACCAATTATAACTAGTCCCAAGACCATATTAGTTTAGTTCTATGTGTAGACACCTAATTTGGGTACAAGACCCTTTTCCAACATGTCTTTTCTTTATTTTGTCACACTTGATCCACTTGTGTATATTGGGCTATTTTGGACTTTCCCTACCCTACACTAGACTCTCTTCAACCTTTGAGTCCTCTATATGTCTTCAAGATTCATCTATTTTAGCCCTAAATAAGTTTTTCCCTAGAAGTATCAAGGACTATGCCTTGGATTGGTTCTACTCCGTACTTGTAGGCTCTATGCATCACTTTAATAATTTGGCCGACATATTCTAGCTCATTTTTATATAAGCATTAGCCAAAAGGTCACTTTTTTCTCAAAAGTCTCAACTTAAACAAGGACCTAGCGAGAATGTTGTTGACTTTATGCTTAGATTCAAAACCATACTTACAAAGATGTCTAATCAAATACCTGATAGTGAGCTACAAACTATTTTCTCCAATATTTTTCTACAGTCACTCAAAGACAAAGTTATGTCAAACACTTATCAATGTTTTGACAAAATTTGATATATGCTTCACAACTATGATATTAAACTTTTAGAGGCCAATATGATCAATTATATATCTAATAGTTCTACCTTTATGTAATGTCCCCATTTTTCTAGCCATCTGAAAAGGTTCTTAGCCTTTAGTCTCTGAAGGCTAAGTTGATAAATAAGGAGAAATTAAATAAATTAATTTCTTATAAAGTATCAAATAAATCAAAAAATTAAAAGGGTGACTTTATATTTAATTAATTTAATTAAAGTGACTTAAATAAAATATTAAACCATAAAAGTCACTTAAGTGAAATAATATTCTTTCTAGAAGCTTCTTGAAGGGGCGGAGAAAAAGTATAAAATAAGGTCAAGTTAATCTTCTAATCATCCAGTATTTGACATTTGTTTGATATGTTCATTTGTGGAGCCAAGGGTTTTTGCATATTTTTATATTAGTCATTGGGAACAGAAAATCCCATTGATTTTCATAACCGAGGTGGTGAAATATCTTCCAAAGGGTTGTAGCTATTGGAAGAGATAATTCAATCTCTTCATTGTGCTTCATTTGGTGGCCATAGGCCAGACTAGTTGAGGACAATTTACATATTTTGTTAGGAGTTCATTGGTGGCATCACCATTGCATCATTTGGTAGCATAGAAGGCATATCATAAGTACATTACAAGTATAATATACATTTGCAGAGGTCTCATCAGAAGTTACAGTCATATAGAGACACCATTGGAGACCATGATTTCACTCATGGAGGCCAAGGTTGGCATTGATTCCTCCTTCTAGCTTGAGCGCTCCACTCCTTGGGAATTGGCAATAATGTTTGAGGCTCGAGGGGAGACAAAGAGGCTATACATTATTTTATTTTGGCTTTTTATATTAGAGCAAGGGCTTCTAGAGTAGAGCATTAGTTTGGCTAGGAGGAAGCATATTTTGGGACTATTTTTGTTGCTACATCATCTCCAGCCCTAGGTGCTTCTTTTCTAGGTTCTTTGCATTGTTTTACTTTCAATTCTAAGTCATATTATAGTTAGTATTAGTGGCAGCCATTGTACTAAAAAATTAGGAACTCATGAAATTGTAAAGCCAAGATTTTTGGCTATTCCATCTACATTTTAATCAGTTATTTGAATTGAATAATAAGGTGGCATAAGGTTGCATTCACTTGCTCAGTAGATTGCTTCAATCTTAGGTTGCTTGACAAGTGTTTGTTAAAATGCCTTATGGCTGTAGTTGCACATTTTTTGCATGTCTAGATCCTATATATGCATTTGAAGGGACCAAATGAATTGCATTTGCTTTCTAGTTCTTTGCTTAGACATCTTAGTAAACATTTTCAAGCATTTAGATCTCGTTTGACATTATTCCAAGCAAGTATAAACAAACTAAATCTCAAAACTAGCAAGTAAGAGGGTTGTATGCAAAGTGTTTGACAATATCCCTTGAGTCTATTATCTACATTTGAAGGTCAGAATTAGCAACGGATACTACACTCTATGAACTCCAAATATTATGGAAAATTAACATTCATATATAAGACTAAATATGTGCCAACTTTTCAAGATAAAAATGAGGCCAAAACTATAAACACTATATCACAACCTCCTAATAGGCTTGCCACTCCACCTTCTAGGAGCTCTTGACAACTTACAAGGTTACTTGAACCTCCTTCAGTTTAAATGCTTACTTGAATATAACTTGATTACTTTATTGAGCCAAATAAATTGGATACTTTTTGAACTATGCCTAAATGATATGATGCCAATCAATTTTTTGATTTACTTAGAGCTTCTAGACATTCTATCAATTGACTTTACAAATTATGACATAAGATTCAAGATCCAATCCATAATAACACTATTCAAGTTGATGGCCATGATATTCCATTGAAAAAAATTGTCACAACACCTAATCAATGCTTGAAAATATTCAATAATCCTTTACCAAGTCATAATTATATAAAACAAGATGATGTCCACATGTTTACATCCTCAATGGTTTTTGAAGATCGCATCATTGATAGTATTATCAATATGGTTACTAGTTTTCAAAATTAAACACCATCTATCACATTATATGACTATGATATTCCACATGATGATTCAAACAGTGGTCCAATCTAGATGCATAATTTTGTTGACTCACATCCTACCCCACAGTAGACTCTCTTCAGACTTTGATCCTTCTAGATGTTTTAAAAATTCATCTATTTCATCCTTGAGCCTTATTAGACTATTTTATAATCTAATTTCCCTCATTATTGACATGTGTTTCTCTTCTAAAGATAAATTTAATAGTTATAGATGAACTAACCATTATGGGTTGTACAGATTTGATAGATTGCCATATCCATCTTTTGTGTTTCTCTGTGTCCTCTTGCCTTGGCCTAATTTTTATCTCCTTTCATTTCACCTATTTTTAGTTTCCATGGTCAGCCATAGTGTGTGTCATGTCCTAGATATCCTTATACATACAAGGTCATCCTTAGTCATTTATTAAGTATTGAATAAACAACAAATCCATTCTTCATAATTCAAATTAGAGCCTTCATTGATCATATCTATTGCTACACTTGTGACAGAGATAGCACCTTGATACATTAACCTTATTAAAGGCATTATGACATCATCCACTTATACCAAGACATGGTCTAGAAAAATGTTCATATACTTGCATTGCACATCACTAGGGAGAGGAGACAAAGCTCTCACTCAAAATTCCACTCACATGCACAAGAGAACTACATTTAATCCACTTCTTAACATGTGGGATATGTAGTTGCAACTTCTTAAGAAGTAGCTCAAGTCAACTAACTTTTCACACACTTGTTTGATTTCAATTTTCAAGGGTTAGGTCAAGATGTGGAAAGACACCTAACATTATAGCTACATTAAAAAATCTAGAACCTAAAAAAGTAACATGGTACAAATTCAGTGACTTAGAACAAGTTAGGCAGTTGTAGAGGTGAACTACCGATTCTATCCTGGGCATATACAATGATTCCTATTGAAGTGTCAGTTTCATTCTTTCAAAATCATGACTCTATATTTGACACAAACTTATATTATCACTTACAAACCAATGTTGTAATTTTAAAATCCCAAGTTTTGGCTAGTTGTGTTAGATTCCTATCTTTATTGTGTTTTCATTTCGATTGGATTATTTTCAATTATTATTTATATTATTTGTTTCACTTATTAACAAACTTAAGGTTGTGAATTTATTTTTTAGATTGTATTTACATTCAAAACCTATGTGTTATTTGTTTAACTAATTGTGCACCTAGTTATTTGCCTTAGTGTTAAATATTTAAAATAAATTTGTGAACCCCTTTGTTCTTTGAATGTTTAGACCTTCTAAGGTTTCCCCATAGCATTTCATTTTTTATTTTTCCAATTTTATGGCTGAATTTTGATTATTCACATTTTATTGATCAAACTTTAGCTTTTCATTCACCTTTTTCAACTTTTGAATTATATCCACCACTCAGAAATTGGTTCATACACCTTCATTATTTGAGTGCATACACCATCCAAGGTTTCCCTAGGGTTTAATTCTACATTCTCAAATATGATTTTTATATTTTCCACTTTTGTGTCTTATTTCATTAACTTCTATGGTTTTTGTATTCTCTTCCTAAGGTTTTCTTCTTTATTGCAATAAAATTAACCCCCATCTTTAGTGTGTTTCTTTCAAAACCCTAACTTACATATGATGGATGATTCTTTCGATTTAACGTTTCCAATTGATGTAAATTCTTATCTTCATTATGTTTCAAATGATTTTATGGGTGTCATGCCTCTTATTATTCATTCTAATTTATACAATGAAAATGATGATTGACATGATGATGAATCTTATTATGATGATAGTGAAGATGAAAGGTTAGAAAAACTAAATTTCATATCTATTAGATCATGTGAAAATGTAAATAATATGGATGTCTTGGGTGTTCATTGTATTTTTTTGAACCCTATTGAGTATGGAATGCTAAATTTTATGCAAAAATCAATTATTGGGGAAAGAAATAATGAATCTTGTGTGAATGATGCAAATGTTGAAAATACCTAAGTTCAAACTCTTCATTTGAATGCAAATGTTCAAAATGAATATGTTTCTACTCTTTTTGATGCTCATAATATGGAAAATCTCAAACATATTTTGCAAAATCCTCATTTCAATGCTAAAATTGTGGAAAGGGTAGCAAGTATGAATTCTTATTGGATGGGTCATAGTGTTTGTTCTATTTCTATTCCTTATACTTCAATGTTTAAAATTAATAATCAAATTATACCCTTGAATGAACCTCTTCATAGTACTATTTGTTCCACAGATGAGCTTATTACTATGATGCATACAGGCAAATTACAAAGATAGTACAAGTTATATCCCTAAAGTATATTGTATCTATTTATTGGGCTAACTCTAATGATAGATATGACCAACTCATAGAGTGTAAGATTTATGAATTTCACATCCCATGTGAGTTTACAATGCCTAAATTTTATTTATTCGATGGTCATGGGGATCCTTGCTTACATCTTAAATACTTTGGCACTTATCTAGGGAAATATGGTGTTAATGACCGAATCTTACTTAAACCATTTACTAACAACTTAACAAGTCATGCTTTAGATTGGTTTCATATTATACCTAATGGTTCCCTTCACACATTCCTTAAGTTATAAGAGACTTTCCCAATTTATCTCTAATAAGGGACCACTAGCTACATTTAATCATATTCCATCTTTATGTTTTATCAATTTTTGGCAAAGAAGTGAATTAATTACCTAAATGTGACAAACTATTATGTAAAATCTGAATGCTACAGATATGTAATGAATGAAACAAACTAATTTGGAATTTAATAAATTTATAAATATGCTAAAATGGTGAAGAACTAAAGAAATACAACTTAGCTAGGAAACCAAAATGTAGGACTATGTTTGAGGCTGAGACTGGCTATGGAACTATGTTGACCAACTACAGATTTGAAACAGGGCTTTTCAAGATCTCTAGATAAGAGCATTGGATTGGGACAGGGGTGCAATGTGTTGTTGTCCTTAGGTAGCATCAATGTCTTGTCTATGATGGAGTTCTGAGATTTCTATGATAGACTTACCTTCACTTGTGTATTCTTTTGATTGCATGGGAGCCTTCGATCCATCATGTAAACCATTATGTATTTTCTCACTTGTAACCCTAACTAAATAGACCAAGAGGGTAGATGAAATCATGAAGTAAAAATGGGTTGGTAGTTTAATTTGTGTTTAACCTAGACACCCCATGTGTTGAGAAATGCCTACATACCTATACTTCAAAGAGGGTTCAAACTCCATGTAGTTATCCCAATATATAGTGGTATGTGTGAAAGATTAATACAAAATGTTAAATGTAGTGAAATATTGGTGTGATTAAGTGATTCAACCATGATTTGTGACCTTAGATGTGTATTCATACTTTATTTTAGGGCTACTATGGTTTTATATATTCAAAATTGGGAGAAATAGGGAATTTACTCTCAAAATGCAATTAGAATTATGGTGTTTTTCAACATGAAAGCCTTTTGTGTGCAAAATGGTTTGAAATGTAGCTTTCTATTGATATTTTTAGAATTATTTCAGATGGGGATTGTTAAACTTGTGATACGACCCATTACATGAATTTAAAATTAAAAATTAGTTATTATCTGGTAGGAGGATGGGACCAATGGAATTGGATTATGTCGGGGAGCGTTACTATCCAAATGGTGTGTTATTGTCTTAGGAGCCAAAAAAATGATCTAAGAGTATGTAATAGTCTTTGGATAAGCCTAAATTATTTTACATAAGGAATAGGGGCATTCTAAGATCATTAATTTTTTTATTTAACCTTTTAGGGCTTAACTATGTAAATCCTATGTTTATATTAAAGGGTTGAGATGTCTAAATCAGTTAAATACTTTGCACTAATTAAGAACTAATTTGTTATGAATTTTGACCTTCTTTGACTTTCTAAAAATAGTAATAAATATGCTTAAATAAAGACTTATTTGGAAAGTGGCTATCATAGATGATATGGGTTCTGAAAACTGGGCTTTGGATAGTTCTAAGTATCGTCAATAGGATTATGGGATCTATTTGCTCATTAGACAATAGTGCCCCACTTGGAAAATAGTGCCATGTTACTATAGTGTCCTAAAAATGGTATTAGTCTCCTCTTTGCAGGGATATTCCTATTTTTTATGAGCACTTGCACTTGTGTTTTTAGGTCATAGTCCTGGATGCACAAAATCTAGAACTCTATGTTGTGCCTAAAAAATCTGATTTAGTGTGCAAACCCTAATCCTCCTTGAAAGTGTGGCATGATTAATAATTATGTGTTCATTAGTAGGTTAGGTTGGACATCCTCAACACCCTTTTATGAAGATATTTTCCTACATACCAATACTCTGAAGAGGTATCAAGCTTGATGTAGTTCTTCCCCTAGTATTTGATGCAAGTACAAGTAAATGCTAGAATGAGAGTGGACTTGGACGCCTTAAATGTGATTGAGTTTTAAAATATTTGAAATCTGGGTTTAGGGTTGTTGTAGATGGTAGCATGTAGACGTAGGGTAGAATAGGGATCAAATACCTTAATTTTTCTTAACTTGTCTTTTGTTTGAATAGGCTTTTGCATCTATTTTCCTTCTAGTGAATAAAGGTCAAATAGACTTGTATTTATATATATAGCTTATGTAGATAAGAAAATGTACTTAGGCCGACCTTAGGAGTGGCATGCATTTGAAAAAGATTACATTTGAGAGAGTTAGGGAAAAGGACAATAGCACCCAATTGGGGACACTAGCGCCATATGGCTGTAATGTCCCAAATATGGCATTAATTTCCACTTGAAAAACTATTGGGAAAACTGGGTTGGAATTTGGGAGAGCTTTCCTAGGACTGTGTTTGATCTGACTGTAGCTATCTGTGGTATACACAATGATTGGAAAATTATGGAAAAGGCTCTAATATAGGTCTAGATCTAAGCTAAGAATAACTTAAATCAAATGACACTCTTAACATCCAAATACCACTTTTAGGTGAACCCCCCCTTTATGTTAGAAATGCAACAAAGCAAAATGACTAGTATAAAGGAAAAATAAGTGTACCTATAATTACCTTGGAAGTGAAGCCCATTTAGCTGAGTTTGAGTATGTGAATATGGATCTGCATATGTGAAACATCATCCAAAGCAATGACCTGTAATGAAACATGCAAAAATCAATCTTTACTCAAGAGATGATTAAAAGAAAAAAAATATGTTGAAATAAAGTAATGGAGTAAAGTTGAGTAAAGAGAGAGGAAATAAATGAATACACCTTGTTGGGTATGTGAACTAAAGCATCTACTTGGTGATAACATGTGTGTGTGAGTGTACATAGTGATCATATCATTGAATAGTTTGGACTTGGCTTATGGCTTTCTCAATCCTCATATGGGTGGATCAAGAATTTTATCGAGTATTGAATCCATCATTGCCCATCCCTGTTAGGTGGATCCTAATCTATGAATAGTTTAGATAAGACTGTAAGTGTGCCTAACCCTCTCATATTGGTGACTCAAGAACTCAAGTACACCATGACTCTGTCATTTACCACCTGTGTGAACTAGATACATCTATAACTGAATTGTACAAAGTGATAAAATTATCAAACTAAGTAAATCTAATTGTGTATGTCAGCTCTGTGGCCACTCAAGTATATCAGGTAGCTCTGGGCCACTCAAGAATGCCAACCATTGTAGATGGAGTAAGGGATGAATATGGAAACAACCTAGAGTGTGATAGCAAGTGTATATAATGTAGATAATGACATGGATTTTTCCATTCCATCTTATCAACATGTGTGTAGTTGAGTATATAAAAACTATGTGCTGCAGATATGCCCCCAATCCAGTATTTGAGTATATTGAATCTGAACTGAGTATATAATAATTGAATTTGTGTAACTAAACTGAATATGGGAGTGATGATGCCATGCATGATGCCCCTAAATCTAAGTGATCGATATGAATCTAAGCTATAACAAATGTATTTGAGCAAAATTTGAACATAATTTTCAAACATGTGACTATATGTATGCAAATCTATATTGTACCTGGTGTACTGGTCTAGCTAATCTAGACTATCTTGAAGTTGGGGCTACTGGACAATAGTGTGTTGTAGTGCACAATAATACCCTATGGCACTAGTGTCCCAATTTGGGTGTTGGTGTCTACCTGGTCTAAAATCTAGGTAATCTAAACTAACTTTTGTGTCTCAATTTTTTCATGTGTCTATCATGTGTTTGATTTCTAAAATTAAGCCTGTGTACTAAAAAATTTCTATAAATAACAAAGTAGGAGCCTGATCTCTATGACAAACCCTTGTGAATGCCCCCTCTTTTTAGGATAGTTTTGAGATCCTTGTAAGAATTGGCCTCAAAAGAAGTAGCTCTGCAAATTATGTTAGTTGGATCATGTGCATGATATTCTAATATAATGTACAAACATAACATCAAAAATTTAAAAGTATCTGAGCATAAGTAAGTAATGTAAAATGTATGTTGTATTCTAACATTGCATAAGGGTGTTAAGATAGATGTAATCAATGTGTATAGCATCAAATATGAGTAACTACCTAGGGGGATGGGGCATGATGTCCATCACGACATAGAATTAGGAAAGGGAGATGCATGAGGTCCCTTATGACATAAAAAATTAGTGTGTATGTAACAAGCAAATACAAGTGTCATGGTGAAGAAACATACAAATAAGCAAAGATACAAGCACATGAGGCACACAAAGGTAGGCCAAGGGGCCACAATACAAGGGACATGGGCACATGTCATTAAATTTGAGAATGAAGACATATAATGACATGTTTAAATGTCAACATACACAAGCAAAAAGCAATTTGGTTTAGAGCTACATAGAAGGACATGTTTAAATATTCGCATATAGAAATAGGAAAGCACACACAAGGGATATGGGCATATGTCTAAGGCATACAAATAGAGAAGTGTCATAGAGCCATGAACAATGGCATATTCAAATGCCCTCGAAATGGAAGAAGTATAGGAAACACAATCAAGTCTAAACTAGGAATGCTAAAAATGAAAACATGTATAACTGTGTAGTACAAATCTATGTAAATGCTAAGATGTGCATATGTTGAGTTTAAGTAGTGATAGTTGGTAAAAAATATGAATAATGAGTATCAATGATCAAAATCAAGATGTATCATTACGTAAATTGGAATGTGTAGTCTATAAATATAGAACCTGATACTAGCAATTGTGTATGAGATGCCCTCCAGTGGGTAAATGTATCAAATGTATAAACTTGGATTGATGTATATGCCCTTAGTGGGTAGATGTTAACAAGTCTAGATCAGTGTAGTGGACTGGATTCCTATATGTAATCTACAAGCACTCGACAAGAATAAGTGAAGCATGTGTGTATGATAAAATCGACTATACTAAGATAGCTAACAATATGCAATATCTAACAAGTAATAGAAATGTAAACATAACAATATATATAATCTATAAATTTTGTGTTTTTGAAATATTTGAATGTTTTTGTATTTTGACATGTAATAATATTTTTGTGTCTTATGAGTATAAGTTATGTATAAGCAAATGAAAATAAACTATGTACAAGGAGCGAGAGAGAGAAGGAAACATGTACAAGATTAGGAATCATACTATGCAATGAGTCTCATGGGAGACTCACTAGCATTGTGACATGTGTCAAATAAGGAAATTATGAGCCCATGATCTGTTGTGTTGTGTAATCTATGTCTAAAACTACTTATGTAGTGATGTTATGATGTTGTGGCACTGACTGTGATGCCATGTGAAGTATAAGGGTCTTAGGAACTCATCCGGTAGAAGAAGTTGTAGGTGATGTAGGTGCCCTATGCTAAGAACCCTTAGACCCCAATAAAACTAATCTCAGCATAAATTGAGTAGATTAAGGTCTTCTATAATTTGTAACATATCACTGACACATGTGTCTCTCTACTAATGGTTTCTGTGAGAGAGTATGCATACATGTAGATACCATAGGAGTAGACCTAGCTTGCACTGATGACTCTACTAAACCCTATGATGTATGCATAGTAATTATACTCTTTGTTGTAACTGATGATCATGCAATATCTGGTAATGGTGTTGGAACTATAATTGGTGTCTGTGTTGGAACTGTAGCTAGAAACTATGTTAGAACTGCTTATGAGATGGGTAGAGGATACTCATATGGGACACCCTCAACCTTAACCACCTGATTATCATGTATATACTTCAAGCATTAGTGTATTGTAGATGGGATGGCTTAAATTTGTTGTAACCATGGCCTTCCCAATAATATATCAAATACACCTGCACTAGGTACTTCTAGGAACCATGTGGCTATGTGTGCTAGTCCAACCTATAATGGAAGCACAATCTCTCTAAAGGAGTTTTGAACATGGCCACTGAAACTACTAATGATTGTATCTATAAGGAATATATCTTACTCTATGTATCCCAAGTGTTGTAAGAGTGTCATGGTGCACATGCTTATGCTTGACCTATTGTCAACCATAACACTATCAATATGATGGTGGTCTATGTATGCTCGTATGAAGAGTGCATATAAATATGTGTCATCATCCATAAACTCCTACTCTAAAAATGTGATAAGTGGTCTAGGTGGCACTATTGTGTGATACATGCCAATAATATTATGTAGTGGATATGTCTCCTTTGCAACTATGTGATAGGAATTTGGTGGTGGATGTGCCTGGTATGTATAGTGAACACCTAATGTGCCCCCTACCTCATTTATTATATGCTTTAGGAAAGGATCTAAAAATATATTTAGTCCCTTAGCCTTTGTTTGTTGTTGTTTTGTTACCTTTGTGGGGGTGCCCACATCAATAACGTTAGCCTCAATGAGATCTTGTATCTTGTGTTTTAGGCTAGTGCATATGTTTATCATGTGGTCTAGTACCCTATGATACTCATAGAATGCATTTGAATCATAAATATTTGGAAGAGGTCGTGTCATATCAACCTATTTAATGGGAGGGAGAGATATGACATTGTATTCCAATAGTTGTTATAAAATTCATGCTATTGATTCTGGAAGATTAGTGAAGACTCTGAGCCGAGGAGCAGATAAAACCAATCTGAGAGATGGCTCAGAAGCTACATTGACTGTGGCCTTTTGATCACTTTTTTTTATGTGACCCTTACCTTGTATGGAGGTTTGTTTGAACTATTAATAGTTTATTATGATCTATTTGTGTACTTGAGTTTGCCCATTGATAAGATCTTAACCTCTCTTTCCTTGATTCTATGGCACAAATCAGTGAATGTAGGAAACTTCTTGAACAATATAGCTTCATTCAGTGCTAGTAATAGACTCTATTTAAATATATCCTGAAGCTCTTTGTCTACCATGGGGCTAGTTAATTTGAATAATATTATTTTGTATCATAAGACATAATCAACGATAGGCTCATTTGATTTTTGCTTTAATTGTGCCACTTGTGTATATGATATCTTATCTCTGATGTTGATAGAGAAGTGTGTTAGGAACATGTTAGTTAAAGGATTGAATGTCATGATAGATTAATTTGGCAAATCATAAAACCATTGTAGGGCATAATCCTTGAGACTACATGGAAAGAGCTTCTTAAAAATCCAATCATTGGACATATAGTCCAAGCATTTTGCATGAAAGGATTTGAGGTTATATTCTTGGTCACCCTTACAATCATATAATGTAATCTT
The DNA here is from genome assembly GCA_037957365.1 of Torreya grandis. NCBI lineage: Eukaryota > Viridiplantae > Streptophyta > Pinopsida > Cupressales > Taxaceae > Torreya > Torreya grandis. The sequence goes on along the minus strand of JARHVA010000095.1, from coordinate 6,840,268 downwards.
GGGTGCCATGAAATTCGATGGTAAAGGATTTGTCGCTATGTGATGTGCCAAAGGTGTATGTAAGAGAATGTTAAAATCCAAGGCATGTGATAGCCTAGTTGATCCCTTCTCAAGATGTAACACCTTATATTGCAAAGTATAAATCTCATGCATTATACATCTGGAGTGGAGGAACTAGCCATTAGTGGCATAGTTATCACTAATGGTTGAATAACAATCTTGGGTTTTCATATTAGAGTTGGTTGAGTTAGCCCCTTTGGAGGTGTAACAACATTATAAACTAGATGGGTTGAAGATTGACCGTTGTTTTTTTTATTCTTGATTTCCAAAATATCCTATAGGATCTATGCATAATCAAAGGGATGTTTCCAAATTTTATCTCTGAAGCCTTGTAATACCTCATCTTTGTTCATAATTATGTCATTATTGTTAAGTGGAGGGAATGTGTCTTGATTCACAATGTGTACCTCATCTTTCTCTTGGTTTTATTGTTCATCTTCAGATGCATTATCATTGAATTACACATAATCAAGGTGTGAAGGATTCATAGCTAGAGTTGTAATAGGTTCCTTATCCTTTTTATAGGCTCAGATAGTAGGGATCTGAATTTGTTCTATAGGATTACCACCTAGTCTAACACTTTGTAATATAAGAGAGAGAGCTTTTTTAGATGGCATATAGTAAAAAAATTGAATAGAGCTACTAAAATGGAAGATATGAATTCTAAAAAATCAATAATAGCTAATGAAATAGGGGGAAAAAAAGGATACAAACCCTAAAAGCATCCAAGGTTAGGGTTTTTTGAATCTAGGGTTTCTTTGCAACAATTTAAATTATATGTAAAATAAATTGAAACCCTAATATAAAATTAATTTAATTTAGTTAGGTTGTCTAAAAAAATCATAAAATTAGAAGTGTGCAACCTTAAATTACTGCATAAAATTTTGGATTAATGAAAGTTAGGGTTTAAAGCAATATTTGAAGTAAGACAAGTTCACCAAATGATTTAACCTTTTAGGGTTTTACAAGTGTAATTCCTATTTTAGATTAAAGGGCTGAGATGTCTAAATCAATCAAATAATATACAATAATTAGTACTATTTTTATGGATTTTGATCTTCTTTGACTTTTTAAAAATAGTAATAAATATGCTTACTTATTTGGAAAGTGACTGTCGTAGATGATCTATGTTCTAAAAACTAGGTTCTAGATAGTTTTGAGTATCATCAACAAGATTCTAGGATCTGTTTACTCATTAGACAGTAGCATCCCACTTGGAAAATAGCACCATGTTATTATTGTGTCCTCAAAATGGTGCCAATGTCCTATATTTTGGGATCACCTATGCATGTGGTTTTAGGTCTTGTTTTGCACTCTATGTTGCGCCTAGAAAACCTAATTTAGTGTGAAAAACCTAATCCACCTTGAAAGTATGGCTTGAGCAATAATTATGTGTTCGTTAGTAGGATAGGTTAGACATATTCAATACCTTGTTGTGAAGAGAGTTGCCTACATACCAATACTCTAAAGAGGGATTAAACACAATGTAGTTCTCCCACTTAGTGATTGATGCAAGTACAAGTGAATGCTAGAATGAGTGGACTTGGATGACTTGAATATGCTTGAGCTTTGAAATCTAGGTTTAGGGATATTGTAGATGGTAGTATGTAGAAGTAGGGAAAAATAGGTATTAATTACCTTAATTTTTCTCAACTTGTCTTTTGTTTGAATAGGTTTTTGCATCTATTTTCCATCTAGTGAATAAAGTTCAACTATACTTGTATTTATTTTTAGCTTGTGCGATAAGAGAATGTGCTTAGGCTGACCTAAGGAGGGGCACACATTTGAAAAAGTATCCATTTGGGAGAGTCAAGGCAAAAGACAGTAATACCCATTGGGGACACTAATGTTATGTGGCTATAGTGTCCCGAATGTGCCACTAATGTCCACATGGCAGACTACTAGGCAAATTGGGTTGGGATCTGGGAGAGCTATCCTAGGATTGTGTTTGAGTTGATTGTAGCTATTTGTGGTTTGCACAATAACTTGAAAAGTGCGGCAAAGGCTCTAAGATAGGTCTAGTTTTAAGTTAGGAATAGGCTAACTTAAGCGACACTTTTAGCGTCCACATACCACTTTTAGGTGGTTACATTTTCTTATACAAATGGGTCATCCACAAAGAAAATGCAATAAAGTGGTAAAAAAGCCACATAATAAGGCATGATCTAAGTGTGAAAAAGAGTGGTCATATGTGCATTATTTCAACTTAAGTGTTAATTTATGTGTTTACATTTTCCCCATTTTTATTCTAGTAATGCAAAAAAGAAAAAGTACTAGAGTAAAAATAAAAATGTGTACCTAAAATTACCTATGAAGTGCAGTCTTGAATGTAGGTCACAACACTAAATTGTGTTTCACGTGAACCTATAATGAAACATGTATAAAAGCAATCCTTACTTAATATGAAAATCAAGAATTAAAGATAAAAAATCATAAACTCAATAACAAGGAACAAATACACTTGATTGGGTAGGAGACGCATTGCATTTTTTGATGCAAAATCGGTGATTATAAAGGGTGGGACATTTTAAAGATTTCATTTTTTTTGAAAATTTTGGACTAGAAAGTGCATGCCTTAATCCTCATTGATAGGGAGAGTATGCTTAATAACTCAAGGTGTGTTTGAATCCATCATTGCATACCCAAAGTAGTGAATTAGTTTGGAATCCCTATATGAATTCCAATAAATTGTTCTAGTGAAAAACTAGTGTAAAAGGTGAACCAACAACTACAAATGGAATAAGCTCATTCTTGGTGAAAAAATAGTGCACAACTAGTTAAAAACTAGTGTAAAAAGGTAGTATGATCTGGGTTTGATGTATACAACATGGAGAATGACAAGCATTATCATTCCATCTATAAAATTAGTACAAATATGAATAATGATGAATTCATATGTCCACACATGACCCCAATATGATATCTAGGTGCATATGAATTTTGAGACTGAGTAATAATAACTAAAATTTTGAGCATAAACTTGTGTGCTAACCTAGAACATATGTCACTCATGATGCCCCCAAACTGAGCAAATCTAAGACAACCCTGAGTATTTTTTATATTGAATTTGTAGACCTCTTGCTACAATTATGTACTGCCTATGATTCTGATAATTTTTGAAAATAATTATTTTCTACCTGATGGGAAAATAACACATTATTTTGGATAAGGTTGGGTTGTACCCTTGTCCAAATAAAGCACTCATATCCAAAATTTATTTCTGATTTTTTTTTGGGTATGACACTTGACCAACTATGTAATAATTACAAATATTTGGCTATGTATTGCACTGTAGGAGTATATTATCTGAGACAAGCCACTGTGAATGCCCCTTCTTTTAAGGTGAGTTGTTGATCTTACACAATAAATTAATTCAAAATAAAAATTTATGGGATATATGTTATGAAAAGATGTAAATATGAGTATCAATGATAACATGGAAGCACATGGCATCATTATATGTAAATTAAACAAAATAGTAATATGAGATGCATGTAGAAACAAAAATACATAGTTACATTGTCAAGATAGATGTTAGTAATTAGGCATGTAAATAAGTGACCAAAAATAAGTACTTAAAGCTAAATATAACTACTTGGGTAGGGATGCATCATATCCATCATGGCATCAAAAGGCTGGGAAGATGCATGATGTGCATGATGGCATTGAAAACTAATCAAACTAAGCAAATAAGTGTCATGGTCATGACACACACATTCAAAAAGTACACGTAATAGAAGGCCAAGGGGATACATATAAGGAGCATTCTCAAATTCCACTCACACATCTATAAACATATAGTGAAAGTTTTGGAACCACACACAAGGACATGTTCAAATGTTCACAAATTAAAGCAAATAATACACACAAGACATGAAGTGTGAAAGTAAACACAAAATTCATGCATGAATACATATAAATGATCAACATAATCAAATTTTCACACTATTATTTTTAGAAACTCAGGTAATCAGTAAGATATCAATGTGTAAGTAAATAAGCAAAATATATATATATTTTTTACATGTAGTGTAAGGAACTAGAAATGAATAAGAAGGGATAACTAAAGAATGATAAAACCTATGGATGATATTCCCCCACTGAGCTTGCTGATGTATAGACAAGTTATAAGAGGCATGTGTATGGTTTGTATATTATAATTGATAGCATGTGCTCATTGGGACAAGGTTGGTGGAATACGACAATGGTGAAGCGCATTATAGTCAAAATAAGATGCTTTTATCGATTTATGGTTTCTGAGTTTGAGACAATGAAATAACCTATAAATGTGTTTATAAATGGAAACATGTGTGCTTTGCATTCACTCATGTACATTCTTGAAGCATATATGATATGAAACTGGATAGAAATAAATATTGAATAATTATGCATAAATTAATTGCTATAAAGAAACTACACAAATTGTGCATAAGTCCTAATTTTTTATTTTTTTATAATATTATATATTGTTTGTATTTTTTCATATTGGAATGATTAACAAAGAAAATATGTGCAAGGAATAATTCTATTAGAATCCCAATATGTCATTAAGGAGGTGCCTTTTTTTAGGCTCTATATCATCATAACCATGAAAATCTTTTACATAAGAATCATAATTGTTTTGATCATCTTTTGTATCCATGTATTAATAACCAAATACATCACACCGTGGTATTGACCTTTATAATTTCTCCTTTGCATTATGTATTTTGTATTGTGCCTCTATTGATATGAATTTACTTGTATCTATTTGTATACTAGCTGAAGATATGCTTTCTTTTTGCTGATTTTGTTCTAAATATGTTCCCTCTTTTGAAATGAAAATGACCTTGCCAACCTAATCCAATTATACGCAACCTTTTTTTTATCAATCATTGCTCCTATTGATGTTAATTGAACTCCTACAAACACAACATTATATACACTTCAATTGGAAATTACGTGAAAAGTAAGAGAACACTCTTTTGAAGTTTTATTAGGATAAATTTGAAATTAAGATTCAAATGCAATAATCACTAGAAAATCATACTAATGATTATAAAATCCAATCTAAATCCACACTAAACACCTAATTGGGCAAGGTAAGTACAAAGAACAATACAATAATAATTAAGCTATGAAATTATACCTCAATCATGAAACTCAATATACCTCTAAATGAGAATGATGGTACCCCAATTGACAAGTATATGCTTGATGCTTAAATATTGGATTGCCTTGTGACTCAAAACTTGGACATCATATTGGCTATGGAAGATGATAATGGATGTTTGAATAAAATAGACAAGTTTAGCATGATATCATAGTGTTTCCTCTCACATACTAGATTTCCATTTTCATGGAGGATGATGTGTTTTTATAGAGGAGGATGGAAGAAAGTAATGGTCGGGATTAAGCCATGATGGATGAAGATGGAGGGTTGAGTATTTTCCAAGGAATATAAAATTCCTTGGATAATTCTAGATAGGGAAGGTTGTAGGGGCTCATATAGAGTATAAGACTCTAGAGTATGTGAGAAGGACTAATGGAAATTAGACTTCGAGATTAGGAAGTGATTAGAAATGTGATTTGTAGGATAAATTTGGGGTAGGTGGGCAGGTAATTTAAAATTAGAAAATAATGGATAAGTGAGATTAGTGATTAAATGGGATGTGATAAGGGTATAATGACATGATTAAATGAAATGGGATGAGGGGGTAAGGTTGATATGTGATATGAAGGATGAAGAGGATGGTAGACTAGGATGATGTTAGGACAAATTATGGATGAAATTAACATGACGAAAGATTTAAAAAAATGTATATGTATATGTTTTAACCCTATTTGAAAGGGCATTTTGACTAGAAGAAGAAATGGTCTTTCAAAGAATAAATATAGTCTTTTATGAATGTTAATACGATAGTGTAATTGATGAAATTTGAAATCAATAATTCAAATGCAAATGACAAGTAAAACATGTTAGTCACTAAAAACCCAATTCCTAATACACACTAATACTCAAGACTGGCATATGTAAGTAAATTAGATGCAAACAATCAATGAAAATAAATCAAATGTACCTTAATTATACAATTAATCTACCTCCAAAATGAGTGATGTACCCCAATTGACAAGTAGATGCCTGATTCTTGAATATTGGATTGCCTTATGACTTAGAGCTTGGACATCATGTTGGCTATGGAAGATGATAGTGGATGCTTGAAGACAATAGATAAGTGTAGCATGATATCATAGTGTTGCCTCTCACCTACTAGATTTCCATTTGCATGGAGGATGACATGTTTATATAGAGGAGGATGGAAGAAAACAATGTCTAGGATTAAGCCATGATGGATGAAGATAGAGGTTGAGGATTTTCCTAAATTCTAGATAGGGAAGATTGTAGAGGCTTATAGAGAGTAGAAGACTCTAAAGGATATTAGGAGGACTAATGGAGATTAAAATGATATTAGATAGTGATTATAAATTTTATTTTTAGGAGAAAGTAGGGTTAGGTGAGGGTATGTGGGTAGGGAATTTAAAATTAGAAAATAATGGATAAATGAGATTAGTGATTAAATGGGATGTGATAAGGGTATAATGACATGATTAATTAACATGGGACGAGGGGGTAAGGCTGATATGTGATATGAAGGATGAATTGGATGTTAAACTAGGATGATGTTAGGACAAATTATGGATGAAATTAGCATGATGAAAGAGTGAGAAAAGTTAGATGTCTACATAATCAAATGAAACTCTTAACTTGATTGATCCTATACATGTTGTAGATGCATTAGGTTGATCTAAGTGTTGAATCTTATATCCAAAAGATAGAATAAATGACATAGAACAAAAAGTTGTTTCTTGATAATCCATAACCTTGACAATGGTAAATTCCTTGCCATATATGTGAGCAGTCATAGTGAAAGGGTCTTGCTATGAGTAAATGCTTGCAAATTCCTCCTTTGTAGCCACATTTTTAACTTTGGCCTTTGTAGGTATCTATTGTTTTTTAACCTCTGTTATTAGGAACCATTTCTTAAAGATACTTTTTTTGCTTAGTTTGAACATTTTTTTGCAACTTTTATTCTTGCTCTTTTTGATATATTTCCTTTGCAATACATTCATTTTGTAATTATTCTTTTTAATCTCGTGCCTTTTTTAATTTTGCTTTTTTACCTTTATATTTTTTTATTCTTGGTTACTCTAATTTTTATTTTTTATATATTTTCTTGTTATGAATTATCCTTTGGTATCCATACTTGTTTTCTTTGTTCTGTCTATACTAATTATGATTTTTCCACTTGTTCTACTTGCACGTGTTCCACTATGGGTTACATATCTACTATAGGATCACCACTATCAATAATAATTTATATTGTATTATTCAAAGCTAAATAATTATATGTATGATGCCCATGCATTCTATGATATGCACAATAGTATTTTGATCTTCTTAGAGGATGTATACAAGGTAGTTTGATTAACTTGTTTCAAATCATTTCCCTTATAATCTTAGTTGAATTCCTAGTATACTTTTTGAAGCATTAGTTGTATATGTATTTTATTTTAGCTTTCCATTTTTATATGAAGTATTTCTAGGCACAACATTGGCATATGAAGATATAAATACATGATTAACACTGACATAATTTGGATTCTTTACATACATGACCTGATTTTCCCATGGTGTAATATTAGAAACCAAATACTAGTTTTTATTTTGTATTTCTTCTATTAACTTTATTAAAATGATGATTTGATCCTCAAGGGCTTCACAAACACAAAACCTAGGTACTTGTGATTGAATTTGCATAGAGACACCCTTAAGAGGAGATGTGTTGGTTACCCTAATTTTGTCACTAGAGGATGGGTCACCTTACATCTTGGGATAGTGATAGCATGGAGGGAAAATTAATTATCACAAGCTTGAAGAGGGACATTATAAGTTGTTATAGACATAGAAGATGCATTATGATTAATTATAACATTAATTTTTTTGTACATCAATGTGATCCAATTTATTACATAATTATAAAAGATATTGAATATTTATAGTCGACGCCATGTGATTATAATAATCATTATTTGAATTAGGAAGTCTACACCAAAAGTAACCCATACATCAATTATATATTGTGCATAATAAATAACATAGAATTACAATAGATATGTTAGGTGTTTTTGAAATTTAAAAGAGGATTTTGATTAAAAACAATAAATATATGAAACCTATTAATTAATTTAAAAATAGGTATAGTGGTTGTCCCCTTGGCCAAATTTATTAAAAATAGTAAATTATAAATTCCAAAAAAGATGTATAATATTTTGGTGAACAAAATGTGTTTCTAATTATACCAATCTGACTAACAAGAACCTCTGATAATTTTTAAAATAGAGCTATTATGGATAATATATGAGCAAAACAAGGAAAGATAAGCCACAAGCCTAGGAAAGGAAAACCCTAATAAAAAATGAGGGTGAAACACTAGGGAAAAAAATAAAAATTTTGATTTCCACAAAGAAAAAGGAAGAAAATTAGAGATCAAATATGAAACCCGAAGAAAAATTTATGAATATGGAAGAAAAAGGTTGAAACTCTAGGGAAATATATAGGTTAGATAGTGTTCAACAATATATGGGTTGACCAATATGTTTTGTCAAATTTGGGCAAAGAAGTGAATTAATTACATAAATGTGATAAACTATTATGTAAAATCAGAATGTTATAGATATATAATGAATGACACAAAATAATTTTTAACTTACTAGATCTATAGATATGCTGAAAAGGGAAATTAAAAAGGAAATACAAATTAGTTGGATATTCAGAATGCAAGACTAGGTCTAAAGCTGAGACTAGTTATGGAATTGTGTTAAGCGACTGTAGATCCAAAATAGGGTTTTGTAGGATCTCTAGACAAGAGCATTGGATTTGGACAAGGGCATAGGACATTATTATCCTTAGGGAACATTGATGTCCTATAGATGATAGAGCTCTAAGATTTATGTGACAAGTTTACCTTTGCCTATGTATTTTTTTGATTGCATAGGAGCCTTCGATTTATCATGAAAACAATCATGTATTTTCTCCTTCACTTGTAACCCTAGTTCAATAAACCAAGAGAGAAAATTCAATCATAGAGTAAAAATAGGTTAGTGGTTGAAGATGTGCTTGACTTCAACACCCCTTATGTTGATCACTACCTACATCAAAGATTTAATATTTCCATAGTCCATCAAGCATTAACAAATTTCTTCTGGGAGAAACTGTGTTCAATTTTTAACATCAACATGTTTTGGATCAACTACTTGATCCTTCATCAGGAATAAAAATATTTGCTAGAACAACAGAGTTTTGCACTTTAAAAATTGAAGGAAACTAGTTGTTACATAAAAAGTTGCCCAAACTGAATAAAATAACTGTTATCATTAGTTTCTAAAACCAAAAACAAAGAAAAAGAAAGTTATTTTTTTTTAATAACAACTTTTTTTTTTCTTTTTTTTTCTTTTTGTCTTTGTTTTTGGTTTGAGAAACTAGTGATAACAACTATTTTGTTCAGTTTAGGCAACTTTTTATGTAACGGCTAGTTTATTTCAATTTTTAAAGTGAAAAACTTTGTTGTTTTCACATATATTTTTATTCCTAATAAAGGATCAAGTAGTTGATTTTGAAATGCATTGATGTTAAAAATTGAACACAGTTTCTCCCAGAAGAAATTTGTTAACACTACCTACATATCAATAATCTCAAGAGGGATATAACTCTATGTATTTTTCCCATGCTACAGTAATGTGTGTGAAATACTGGTGTAATGCTAAATTTTTGGTGATTAAGTGCTTTAATCATGAATTGTGACCTTGGAAGTGTATTCATACTTTAGATCAGGGCTACTAGGGTTATATGTATTCAAAATTGGGAGAACTAGGAAATTTTCTCTCAATGTGAAATTACAATTATGGATTTTTTCAATATGGAAGCCTCTTGTGTGCAAAATGGTTTTAAATGTGGCTTTATAGTGATCTTTTTGGAAATCCTTTGGATGGGAATTGTTAAACTTGTGATATGACCCATTACATGAATTTAAAATTCAGTAATTAGTCATCATTTGGTGGGAGGATGAGATCGACAGAATTAGATAATGCTAGGGAATGTTACTATCCAAATGGTGTATTGTTTTCATAGGAAAAAAAACTAATCTGGGAGTAAGGAACAATCAGTGGATAAGCCTAAATTGCTTTGCATAATGAATAGGGACATTTTGAGATCATTATTTTAATTATAGGAATATGTCATCCACATGAAAAAAGAAAGTGGTCAAAATATCATAAAATAAGTGTGAGCTAAGTGTGTAAAAGGGGTGGTCATGAGTGAATTGTTTCAGCGCAAATTTGAATTTTTGTGTCTAAACTATATTCCAAGGTCAATATAAGCCTATTCAAGATTATATTCTTATATTCAAGAATAGCATACATCATTTGATATATCAACCAATAGATCTAGAGAAACAATATATATTTAGTAGAAGTATATTCCCTCCTCTCAAAGATAAAGTGTTTTATCATGTTTATAAATATTTTTATTGTATTATCTATGAGTTCATGTCACTTGAGGATGATCTTTTATGATCACATGCATATAATTATAAGACTCATGCTCCAAATTGTGCTTCTATTTTTACAAGTCCTAACACTAGCCATGCAATAATAAATATAAATTATCTCAAACCATTGGCTAATCATAAAAAGACACGTACAACAAGTCATCTGTCTTCCCTTGGTGGATCATGATAATTTAACAAACTTAAGCAAAGTCAGTATACGACATTGCAAAGGTTAATTAATAATAACATGATTGTCTTAACTTTTATTAAGCATTGTGATTGAATTTCTGTACCATAAACATTTCATTCCATATTCTTTTATGAATACCATCGAATCAAGGGTAATACAACAAATAAGTGTTGTGCTTTGAAACATAAAATATAAGATCTTATTGATCATGGTGACCTTTTATCATATATATATATTATACACACATATATATATATATATATATATATATATATATATAATACATATATATATATATATATATGTATATATATATGTATATATATATATATATATATATATATGTATATATATACATATATGTATAATATATATATATATATATATATATACACATATATACATATATATATACATATATGTATATATATATATATACATATATGTATATATATATATATACATATATATATATATACACATATATATATATATATACACACACACACATATATATATACATATATATACATATATATATATATACATATATATATAATGAAAAATACAAGACACAAGAACATCCTCTAATAAATAGAAATATATACAACATAATGTTTTATCTTCTAAAGTATAAATCCCAACTCCTAAAGTTGAGACACCTAAGAATGATAATGTGCCAATCATGCTTCCCAAGGATATTATAGAGATTTATCCTTTACATGTGGAACATTTGGTCATTAGAATTTGTATGGACATAAAATAAAGAAAAGGATTCACGATAGATGAGAATTTTGAATTTGATATGTGTAGCCTTCATTTCATTAAGACACTTGGATATGATATGAAAAATCTAACTCACGTAGCACCTTCTTTACTATAACATGCATCAATAAGATGTTATACATTTCATATATCTATTGGTTCCAAAACATGTCAAATTTTAATCTATGTTGTGCCATCCTTGTTTCAATATAATACTATTGGGAATGATGCGGTTATAAATCATTAATGTGGCACTTGATAGTACACATGAGTATATTACATTTGAATATGAAGGAAATACAATTAGAATTTAAAGAGATGGAACATATGAAAATAAATACTTAAAACGTCCCAAGGTGGACCCTATCACATCTCAAAATTAACACAAATGGGTTCCTAATCAGAAAATGCAACAAAATCAAGTTCAACCAAAAAAGGAACAACCATATAATAGTACATCTCCAAGGCAAAATCAATTCAATTTTTTATTATCCTTGTGTCAGAGACAGTAGTTCAGAGCATAATGATTTGATAACACCATCCTCTACTTTTGTTATAAGAGCATCAAATGTGCATCAATGCATTATCCATTTCGATGATTTAGTTCTTGGTGATTTTATTAGTTAGCTACATTAGCCTATTTATTTTACTTCATTGCTATATCATTATTGTACTATAGTTTTCTTACTATACATAGCTTATTTATTCTATATGGCATGCCTTTCATGTGCTTTCCTCCCTTGAATTGATTGAATGCTTCTATTTATTCTAGATTTGACGCCTTGGCACTTGCCTTCTATTTTTTCCTCAACATTCTTGTAGCCATTGGGTTTTAGTTGTTTGTTATGTTATACTAGCCCTTGCCCTTTGATTGTTGTTCCCATTCCAAACACTTGCACAAATTTCTTGATGATGACAACATATATATCCAGACCTTTTGTCTTACTATGCATTGAATTCTGAGGGAAGTTGTAGGTTGTTTGAAATTTTCCTCTTTTTATTCTTGTTTGATTACGTCCCATGGCCCAGCTATTTATATTTATTTATTGATTGTGCCCATTGGCTTATATTTTTTATTGATTTAGTTTTTATTCATTCTTTCCATGCTCCCTTTGGCCTTCTTATTTTAATACTTGTTATAAAGCTATAAAATGTAAAAACATTAGAAAACAAAAAAATCATAAAATTTCTTTGCTTTTATATTTACCATTGGGTACATATCATACTTATTTACCTATGTTAGAGGTTTTTCATATACATGTTTTACACACATGTTTTTGATGGTATTGTTGGAGTTGGTAGGGCATAAGATATACGAGTTTTGTGTGATCATGGACTATCATATGTTACATGGATACTTCATACCCATACCCTGAGGGGCATTATCACATTGGTGGTATGCCTTGTGTTAGGGCTCTATAGAGTGGATTTTATGGCAAGATCTTTATTGATTTCTAGTTTTCATACAAATCCATTCACATTTATTATATCATATCTTATTGGTACCTACATCATGTGTGTTACATGGATACCTACATTGTGTGGTTACTTTGCAATTGTTACATTATTATATTGTGTGTGCCTATGGTTATTTGATTGCTTACATCTGTATGTTTGTGTTTGTTTGAGTGTGTTGTTGTGTCAATGCCTTATCTAGCCCTTGTCCTTAGAGGATCCTCAAATTTTTCAATCCATGTCATTATGACATCGTTATGTCTTGTAAGTCATGTGTCCTTATCTACATATTTGTGTGTGTTTGTTGTGATATATTATTTGATATTTTATGCTTGATAATATCATTCATATTTTTTAGATAGATACGGGGTTTGTATATGGGCCCCCAGCCTGAAAAGAAAAGAGTTACACTAAATAACCCGTAGGTATACAGTCAAAACCAAAAAGACTAGCATCCACCATTAATACCAACAAACAAAAAACCTTGACAAAATAAGGGTGCACCACAAAGAACACAATAGAAAGACCATACACCAAAAAATGACCATAAAAAAAACTAGTAAGACCAAATATTGGATACGATCCAACATCAATAATTTAAACCAGTATGAACCTTGTTATCCGTGTCTACTAGAGTGATGATTTCCCATCCACTACAATCCTTCTCCTTCATTGCTTCCACAACCTCACATTTTGTTAGTTTCTTTGGGGCTTTGCCACTTGAATTAGATGCCAATGAAGGATTGAATCCTATAGGGGTGTCTAACCTAGACTCCACCATCAGAGATTTATTATACCAAAGAGACACAACAACCTATCCTTGAGAACCCATTTTACCAATTTCCTGACCGTTGCCACACACCGTTGATCATGATGACATGCCCTCATGTATTCCATCTCTAGAATTTGACTCTTGAGATGTGCCATGAGCGGTAAGAAAATGAAATTCCCTACCTTTATATCCAGTGAATTTACCTTCTTTTTTAAATCTTCAACGAAACCAAGGAGGATCATAAATCGTGTTTCTAGTGCCCTGAACGTCATGATAATATAATTAATATAAATATGATTGGTGTCATGATATTTATCATGCTAAATTTTATATGGTATTGCCATGTATGGTGCCTACATTGCAATGGGATTGATCAGGCATCTATTGGGGCATATTATTATGTGTATGACTCATTGTTTTATTTAGATTTACTAGGAACACAATTGCTACATTGGGGGAATGTTATTGGTCCCTATCTTGATTTTCCACTTGGGGGTATTATACCATTTCACATCTCCTTGAGATTATATATATATATATATATATATATATATATAGCATTCATTGGGCCATGTTATTTCCCCTATATTTTATCAACCTCACATGAGTTTGCACCTTACTATTTAGCAAAACAAAAAAAATGATGCTTACATACATGTGGTTTATGTTACTTTTCAAATATTTTACCAAGCTTTGGATATATATATTTTGTGATGACACATGGTGTATTTAACTCATTATTTTTAGATGAGCAATTGAAAGAATAGGTTTTACAATCCCTCCCCTTAAAAGGGGGAAATATCTAGATATTAAGAGTCTGTCCATAGAGTTGGGGGATAATTCCATGAACATTTCCTACAACGTGTACACATTTTTTAAAAAATAAGCTCGATTTGTTGAGCCATAATGCATACATGTTTTTGACACTATTAAAAAAACATAAAACCAAGCCTCAAAAATGCAAATCCATTGCATTTTCCCTTTGCTTTCCTTCTCTTTACCCTCATGTGATCATGTTTTGCTTATGTAAATCCCAAAACCTTTCCAAATCTTCATTAGAAAGCCCAAAACCCCATCATATCAATGATACCACCATGGCGATGAGGTAAGTGATAAAAATTAAACCTAATAACCATAAATTTTGGTAAATTTTTGTTATTTACATTGTTTAATTGGTAAATTCTATATTTTAAACAGCTTACCCTAGTGCAAGATGCCAACATGCTAACCTTCCTCCTAACCCTCTACCTAACCCTCCTATCCCTCATATAGTTCCACAATATCCCCTATGCAATAAAGAGGATCTAGATTCACACATAGTGGAAAACAAAATTGAATTTGAGAAAATATTAAGAGAATGAGGGACCTCACTTCCACCAACACCCACTGCACCTATCTGACCAATACCCTATAGTCAATATTAGGTTAAATTAACTCGATAATGATTTAAATTGACAGATGGGCATCGAATAGAGATACGTGTAGGGTTTACTATATTGACAAATTGTTAGCACATGAGGTAAAGAACAAAGAAATAAAAAAAGATAAAATTTGTGCGTTATTCATTAACCCAACCACTAATACACTATTTCCACTAACTAATAAATGTTTCCCAATCCATTGATGCCAAAACAATTTGATTAAAACCAATTTTTGGAACTGATGGTGGTTGGTGGATGGTGTTTGATTATCCACCATGTAATAACCATGAGTTCCCATTGTATTTTTTGAGGAAACTCTATTGTGATTTTGTCTTCAATGAGATTCTAAACTATTTTGATTATGGTGAGTTTCAGGGATGAGGAAAAGGCTCTACATAGGACCAACTAGATGCATGTTGTACACTTAATCAGCTTACAAAGATCCCTACCCAAAATCCACTTCATCATGAGATTCCCTCTGCATTTAAGGAGGTCATGTAGATCGACACTCTGCATGCACTTAGTGTACTTACTAATACACTTGTTCATCATACGAGTAGGCTTTGAGAGACCAATGCTAGAGATACTCCATTTAGTGTGCATACCCAACCCCACCCTTGTAGATCTTGTGGTGTTATATGCATTGGACCTTCAGATGGTGATGGTGGTGCTTCAGAGGGTTTGGATGATATAATATTGAGTAATGAGTTTTTGGCATGCACGTTTGGTGTGCACATGTCAGCCTCTACATGCACGTAGGTGTATTTTATTTAAATCTCTTATTAAGTTTAAGCTATATTTACAAATTTAAAAGATAATAATTAATTTACACATAAATTTAATAATATATATGTAAATTTTTATGTTCCAGGAGGAGACAATGCCTTCATCATCATGGTCCACAACTACATTATTTGATCTTACTCGGCATATGTTTACATTTACAGAACTAGTTAGTGGGCCATCTACTACTACATTTGTCTGTGTTAGTATGTCACCATTTACATATCAAGAGGTAAAATTTTGAGTTAATCTTATACTCTATGTATATTTACTCCATGTATATTTTGTTGACGCAGTAGATTGCACCCGAGGGCAGGATGCCTAGCTCCCGCCCTTCCACACGCAACAATGGAAACTCCCCTCTCATCTGTGGTGCCGGTGAAGCTGGAGGGGAGAGTCTCTAGATAAGGGCTAGCTCCCTTTGATGTATCATTTAGGCCCTAGTTTCTCCTACTGCTAACAAAAAATGTAAAAAGGGGGGGGATGGAAAGAGAGAAAGAGATGCTGAAAACAGAACCTAAGCCTACGAAAAGAAAAGGTGATACACCAAAAAAAGTTGATCTACTCTGCCCAAACATACACTTTCCACCGAGAACAAGCTCCCATACACTTCATATGACATGAGAAAACCTTTTGCATCAGTGGGTCAGGGGTCCATGGAGATACAGGGAGGAAATAACTACCAGAGGCGTTCTGAGACACACTGCAGTAGCCTATCCACTTCACCTATACTCCTCTAGGGAAACTTCTGATAGACCTGTAAAAGAAACTCAAAAAATGCACCAGACATGCTGAAATCATCTTATGAAAGCATTATGAAAATGACTTAACACAAAATCAAGGCATAGACACATACTAAAGATGCAAAACTCAGAATGGAGGTAAAAATGCTATGTTTTGATTCAAGGTAAAATTTTGGCAGAGCTCTGCCTTACAAGCCCGAGAGATTTTGGGTAGAGTTTTGCCTTACGGGATAAGAGAGTGGATCATTTCTCCAATGAGAATTTTACAATATATAGAAGAAGAAAGAGGCCATTTTGGCACCCTTTGATGAGTTGGCCCCTGCGCACTGAAAACATCAAAAAGGGGAAAGTCACTGTTACTGATGTCATTCTTCTAGAAGAGGCATGTTAGAACCATGTTGTACACTCGCTAAAATTGACTTTGTTGTTCAAGCATTAATGAAAAACATGGCCACGCCTCTTTTCTACAAATAGACTACAGTTTGTCCCCTCATCAATGCCAACTAGAGAAAAATAGGCGACGCCGCTCGTCTGCAAATAACCCCCCTTCCCTTTGCCACTTTGACGCTTTGTCCTTTTTGCTCCTTGTCTTCTTCCTACTCTTTCATCCCTCAGGGGTGATCTTCTGGCATGTCGCTACATTTCTTTGGCTCTTTCCATGATTTGGCGCTCAGACAGTTCAAAACAAATGGCTACTTCACTATGTTAAAATTGATGTTCACATGGTCATCACCCAACGGCTAGTTCATCTGCTTAAATTTGATGGCTTTTGGGATGTCACCATCCTCGGTAAAAATCATCGAGTCTTTTGTTTTAGGCCTTTTTCTCGCGGACAAAAATTTTGCAGGAATTGGCCGCTTTTGACATTTCTATACCTTTGGGCCCTTTGATAATCCTTTCCCCAAATTCCTTCAAGCCTTTTATCTAAAGGAATTCCTTCAGACAAAAAGTCTGAAGAAATTCTGACTCAAGCCTTCGGTGCACCTTTTGAATCCCTTCGGTTCTTTTGAAACTTTCTCTGCCCTCTACAAGGGCTTCTGAACCTTGAACTGCCCTCTGCAAGGGATTTCGGACCTTTGACTGTAGAACACCTCATTGAATCGACCCATTGAACCAAAATTGGTTCAACGATTCAATTGGTTCAAGACTATGCGCCGAGCCCATTGAACCAACCCATTGAACCAACTCATTGAGCTAGTTCAATGGTTCAATGTTGCATGTTGAGCCTGTTGAACTTTGTCGATTAATCATTCGATTAAACTGGAAGTCACTTGAACTGATGCCGCTGAACCGCCTGAGTGAACCAAATGATTAAACCATCTGATTGAACTGAGTGATTGAGCCAAAATGTTGAACTCACTAATTGAACTAAGGTCATTTGAACCAAATGAAGCGTTGAACTTAGTGGTTGAACCAAGACGTTGAACTCGTCGATTGAACTAAGGCCGTTTGAACCAAACAAAGCGTTGAACTTAGTGGTTGAACCAAGCCGAAATGTTGAACCAATTGAGTTGAAATGAGCATTGAACTAAGGCATTAAACTAATTCAATGGTTCAAAGATGCCAACTTTTCTTGTGATTTTCTTTAGACAAGAGCCCGAAGAACCTTGTAAAACCTGAAACTCTCTAAACTGATCCTTCATGCACCAAAGGACTAACCTGTTGATTCCATAGAAATCCAAAACCTACAGAGTCCATAGATTTAGACCTGTAGAGTTTGTAGAGATCTTGCAGAGTCTGTAGAAATGGACAGATTCATGCAAAATTAGAAAATAAAAATGGCCTAGAATCAGCAAGGACAAAAAGGGACCGATTTTTGGCCTGTTGGGCAAAAAATGGTCAACAAATTGGTGACTCCCAGGGGAAGCATGCCTAATATGCTTGGAGACTAGTTGCCTTGTAGTCCATTGGGCATAGAGTCAGAATGTAGCTTTGAAGAAAGGTTAGCAACAGCCCCAAAGATCCAAGAATCAAACATGAAGCTCTTGACCCCACACACAAAGGGAAACACACAAGGCTAAAACACTACCTGTGTAAACTACACTTAGGGAAAGCAAGAAAGAAATTGAAAGCAAACTACTATATACAACTAACCAGGTACATCTGATTCCCTCTTGGATCAAAGGGAAAATTTCTCAAGTCCCCTTCCTGTCAAGAAGACTTATGGTGCCAGGCAAGTAGCTGAATGAAAAAGAGAGTTGGTGACCTGCTCCTCTTGCCTGTCACCTGGATTGGCTGGTATTCAAGTGGATCAGATTCAAACATGCCTCCAATATACATGTATTCTTCTTATCCCTGGAGGCTTGTTGAATGTTGGTCCTTCATGCTGGTGCTCTTCACCAAGAAATCAGTGGCTACTGGCTTATCACTATTAGCCCTTTGATGTGCACAATCCCTCTGAAATGCATTATGGTTTAACTTGTTTCTTTCTACCTCATTGAAGACTCTGTCAGACTCATCCTCTACTTCCTCTTGGCCTTCTTGAAGAAGGGTGACTGTGGTGATGTCTGAAATGGACTCACAAACTAATTGCTCATCCCACAAAACATCACCTCTTTGTTCAAAACTTTCTTCTTCAAGGCATTCCTCAAGGAAGACAGACCTCTCCTTTTCCTCCTCAAAGATTAGGATCTCTAGATGTTCAAAGGTATCCTCCTGATCTTCCTCCAACTCAGGCTCCTCAACATAGTCTTTCTTCTCATCGAAGCAACAAGGAAGTTCATCAAATAGGGGGGAGAGAGCTTGCCATGCTTTTGTTCCTCCTCGTATTGCTAAAACATCTGCATATAAGCAAGATCTGCATCTTCTCCATTGTTGATGGTGTCTTCAAAAGGAGCCTCCATGATGATATCGCCTTTGTTGTTGCTCATGATAGCCCATTGGGAAACTACAGATTGGATCTTTTGCTCCTCACTCGCCTCTTACAGAATAGGTTCCTCCTTGAGAAGGGATGAAGTGGGAAGCTAATGATTGAACCCGTGTGGAAGAGGAGGCAGTTCTTGAGCTAGAACTGAATGATTCTCCTCTTTCCACTTGGCTAACACTTCATCAATATCAGGTGCAGCTTGATAGCTCTCTTGGAAATGTGTAGGTGGGGTGTGTTCAGACATGGAATGTGCCATTGGGTCTGAACCATCCATCACACACTAGCTGAGGAATCTCTCTTTATATTCCAACTCTAAAATTCTCCTAACTAGATCCTCTTGGAAGAGCCTTTCCTGGAAGTCACCAACGTCATCATGAGCAGGGGCAGCCTCATCTTCTTCAATGTTTTGAGAAAAACCTTGCTTCTCTTCCTTCCTACCCCATGATTCCACTATTTTCCCCCAGCTTAGGACCTCAGATTTGGAATTTTGCTCCTGTGAATATGTGACAACTCTATTTTCTCCAATGTCTTAGGGCTCCTCCACAAGGTTTGGAAGTTCGAGCTCTCTTTCATGAAGCAGACTCATCCTAGCCTCTAAATCTTCAATTTGCTTGGCTAGATTATCATGAAAGAACCTTTCTTGGAGGTCACCAGCATCATCCTCTTCAAGGCTCTAGGCTGGTTCCTAGCATTCCTTCCTCTAACTTAGAATCTGCACATCATGTTGAAAAACTTGTGGAGGTTGAGGAATGCTAGGAAGAGACTGTTGATGCACTGAAAGAGTCTCTAGAAGAGGGACGTGTTGGCTCGTGGTATTCCCCCCAATGGAAGATTCATAATATAAGGAATTGAGAAGATTGATCTCCATGGGGGTTTGCTCTAATTCCCTTTGATGTTGGAAAGCCAGGCACATGGGATTGAGAGCAGATGCATCAGATGAGCTGGAGTGAGCAAGTGCTATCTGATAGAAAGGATTTGTTGCAAAAGAGGGGGCTTTCTTTAGAATAGGAGGGGGCACATAAGGCTAATTGCCTTGAATAAATGGATTTCTCCATTTCGCTACCTCTTCCTCCATGGATTGCAAGGCCTAAACTTGCCTAAACAAACACTCCTCTTTATACATCAGCTCCTACTGATATCTGTACTGCTCCTCTAGTCTGTCAATCTCCATCGTCTACTTCTCAAACTCCAGGGCCACTTCCCTTATCATTGAAGGGCAACTAGGAGGGTTGCTTGAGGTGATTGCATAAATATCTGGAGCTTGATCATAGTCATATGAAGGAATACAAGGTCCATGATTTTGTGCAAAGGAATTATACATATAAAAATAAGATTTTTGATGGCACCTGGCTGCTTAACCAGCTGATTCAACTCAAAGTCACCATTGGTGTTGATGCAAAAGCCTCCAAAGGCTAGTCGGTTGAAGAACACACCAAAAATTCTTCAACTCTTTAGACACAACTTGTCGTAGTTGGTCCCACCGAGTGTGCTAAAAACCTATTGACACAGTGGATTACACCCAGGGGCAGGACGCCTAGCTCCCGCCCTTCCACATGTAATAATGGAAATTCCCCTCTCGCTTATGGGACTGGCAAAGCTGGAGAGGAGAGTCTCTAGATAAGGGCTAGCTCCCTCTGATGTATCATTTAGGCCCTGGTTTCTCCTACTACTAACAAAAAATGTAAAAGGGGGGGATGAAAAGGGAGAAAGAGATGTTGAAAATAGAACCTAAGCCTACGAAAAGAAAAGGTGATATAGCATAAAAATTTGATCTACTCCACTTGAACATACACTTTCCACTGAGAACAAGCTCCCATACACTTCATTTGACATGAGAAAGCCTTATGCATCAGTGGGTCAGGGGTCCGTGGAGATACAGGGAGGAAATAACTACTAGAGGCATTCTGAGGCACACTGCAGCAGCCTATCCACTTCACCTATACTCCTCTAGGGACACTCTGATAGACCTATAAAAGGAAACTCAGAAAATGCACCAGACATGCTGAAATCATCCTGCAAAAGCATTATGAAAATGACTTAACACAGAATCAAGGCATAGACACATACTAAAGATTCAAAACTCAGAATGGAGGTAAAAATGCTATGTTTCGATTCAAGGTAAAATTTTGGCAGAGCTCTGCCTTACAAGCCCGAGAGATTTTAGGCAGAGTTTTGCCTTACAAGCTAAGAGAGTGGATCCTTTCTCCAATGAGAATTTTACAATATATAAAAGAAGAAAGAGGCCATTTTGGCGCCCTTTGATGAGCTTGCCCCTACGTGCTAAAAACATCGAAAAGGGGAAAGTCACTGTTACTTATGTCATTCTTCTGGAAGAGGCCTGCTATAACCATGTTGTACACTCACCTAAATTGACTTTGGCATTCAAGCATTAATGAAAAAACATGGCCACGCTTCTTTTCTGCAAATAGACTACAGTTTGTCCCCTCATCAATGCCAACTAGAGAAAAACATGGCACATTGCTCGTCTGCAAATAACCCCCCTTCCCTTTGCCACTTAGACGCTTTGTCTTTTCTGCTCCTTGTCTTCTTCCTTCTCTTTCAGCCCTTAGGGGCGATCTTCTGGCGGGTCGATACATTTCTTTAGCTCTTTCCATGATTTGGCGCTCAGATAGTTCAAAACAAATGGCTACTTCAATGTGTTAAAATTGATGTTCACGAGGCCATCACCTAACGGCTAGTTTGTTTGCTTAAATTTGACAGCTTTCGAGATGTCATCGTCCTTGGCAAAAGTCATCGGGTCTTTTGTTTTGGGCCTTTTTCTCGCAGACAAAAAGTCTACGAGAATTGGCCTCTTTTAACTTTTTTGCACCTTCAGGCCCTTTGAAAATCCTTTCCCTGAATTCCTTCGGGCCTTTTGTCTGAAGGAATTCCTTTGGACAAAAAGTTTGACTCAAGCATTCGATGCGCCTTTTGAATCCCTTCGGTTCTTTTAAAACTTTCTCTGCCCTCTGCAAAGGGTTTTGAACCTTGAACTGCCCTCTGCAAGGGCTTTCAGACCTTCGGTTGTAGGACACCTCGTTGAACTGACCCATTGAACCAATCCATTGGACCAAAATTGGTTCAATGATTTAATTGGTTCAAGACTGTGCACCGAGCCTGTTGAACCAATTCAACGCTGCACGTCGAGCCTATTGAACTTTGTCGATTAACCATCTGATTGAATTGGAAGCCACTTGAATTGTTGTCATTGAACTGACTAAGTGAACTAAATGATTGAACCATCTGATTGAACTAAGTGATTGAACCAAAATGTTGAACTCGCTGATTGAACTAAGGCCATTTGAACCAAGCGAAGCATTGAACTTAGTGGTTGAACCAAGACGTTGAACTCGTTGATTGAACTAAGGCCGTTTGAACCAAGTGAAGCGTTAAACTTAGTGGTTGAACCAAGCCAAAGTGTTAAACCAACTGAGTTGAACTGAGCGTTGAACTAAGGCATTGAACTTATTCAATGGTTCAAAGATGCCAACTTTTCTTGTGATTTTCTTCAGACAAGAGCCCGAAGAAGCCTTGTAAAACCTAGAACTCTCTGAACTGATCCTTCATGCGCCAAAGGACTAACCTGCTGAGTCCGTAGAAATCCAAAACATGTAGATTCTATATATTTAGACCTACAGTGTCATAGAAATCCTACAGAGTCCATAGAAATGGACAGATTCATGCAAAACTAGAAAATGAAATGGCCTAAAATCAGCAGGGACATAAGGGGACCAATTTTTGGCCTGTTGGGCAAAAAATGGTCAACATATTTGTCTTACACTTAAGTTTAATTTATCTATCAAGAATCTCTAAATTCAAGTACACTACTATTAAGTATACTCTTGGTTTAATAAAGGATAAAAAATTGCTATAAACTAAGCAATGTTATTTGTTCAGTTGATGACTAGAGTAGACACTCCTCCATCACTATGATCTAAGACATACATAAGCATTGTTGCTACAATGTCATCCACATAAGCTCTCACATAAGTACATATTAACTTATAATTTTGAATTATAAAAATATATTTATTTTAATAATTTTACTACATACTTGGGCAAATATAACTTATGTGAATGTATTGTGTATGTAGGGTTATTAGATAACATATGACAGTATAATTAAAATAATTACTATATCACTTCTTCGTGTCTCTTCCTCATTTCACATGCATGTTCATGTAGTTGAACCTATCACTAACCCAATTGAGCATCAGAAGCATATTGAACAAGACCATGATCTTGCAGTAAGTGCATGTTTAAATGATCTTTTTATTATAGTTTAAAAATATTTTCTTAACTTAGTTTCATGTATAGTATGTTAATTTTATAATAATATTTGTATTTGAATAGGTTCAGTTGCAAGTAAGCTATCAACATAGGACTTGCAGTCAGACCTTAGAGCAATCCAAGGCATTTGAGGTATCTCCATCTATAAGTAGGGCATCCCAGGGAGAGTCTTCTTCAAGGAAGGCAAAGAGAGGGAGGTTGTTTGATGATTAGGGTGTCTTAGACGATGTAATTTTTTATATGCCTATATGGCAATATACACATTTTTGGCATTGTATGCATATATGACATTCACCTAAAATTAGATATTATGTTGTTAGATGATGTAATTTTTTGTATGCCTATATGGCAATGTATGTATTAATGACATTATATGTGTATATGACATCCACTTGACATTATATTATGTTCTTATTTTGTACGCCTTTATTGTTTTATTATTATTATAAAATTACATAGATCTTACACTGCCCCATATAATGTATTATGGTTTAATACGAGGTATTAGAGGCAAGTTAAATATTAAAACTAATTTATGAGAAATGAGGGTTTTTTGAAGTGTAATATTTGACCATTGATCCACATTTAAGAATGGAACATTATTTATATTTTGAATTCATGTTGGAGGATGTCAAAATGGTTGTGGTGCCAAACATAACACTATGTTTAGAATCCATGATAAGATTACTTTATCTAGTTTCAAAGTACTTATACCCACTTATTCAAGCTATGTGAGTATCTAGTTTTTTAGTCCAAACCTTTTCATTGGAGTGCCTTCTAAATTTATGAGTTGACAACCACTTTATAATAGTGGATTACTTATTTTGGTCATTTCACATGTTGTTATTTTAGTATTGGCGTATAATTCTACCAGGTATTTGTTATTAGACTAGTGGCTTGAAACTTTCTTCAATAGCTCTTGGTCCTCTCGATGGATATTAACTTCAACCCACATTCTTAAGGCTCTATCCCAGATTTAGAATGTTTTCTTGATCCATATAGAACTTCAACCTTCCTTCTCTATCACTCTTTTAACAAGAACTCAAAATTATATCTTTTAGGTTTTACACATAACCTGTAGAGTGATGTATTGGATATAACATGAGGCACAAAAATTAATAGTTCTTGAAAACATAGTGAAAAATCCACACATAAATTGTCTTCACTTAATAGGCTTTTATCCTTTATATGAATGTTGTCAACGACCTAATATACGTGAAGGTAAGCTTTGAAAATATCTAAGAAGGAAATTGTCTTATTTTGTATACTCTTAGGTCTGATAAGACAAGGTTTTGTTTGAAGAATCTAATAAGAGGATAATTATTACATAGTTACATAATTATGAAAACAAATGATCAAGTGGTAGAGTAAAATGAAATTGCATATTCCCTAATACAAGTGAAAGCATCCTGAAAAGGTCTTTAGATTACAAGTTATTCTCAATTTTCATGTTTTCAGGTTCATAATTATAGGACTGTGTGACAACCAAGTGAAGAAATTATCATTTTGTCATCATTTGAGTTTTTTCAAAGACAAATTATTATTGTATGAGTTTTATAGGTCAGGTTAGACCTAAATCAATCATTATTTTGTCTTGAAATTGTGTTTCAAGCCTTCAAACTAAAATTGCTAGCTTTCAACCAATGTGTTGGTTTGCTTAAGTTTTTGGGTGGAAAATCTTCATAACTCCAAAAATATTACTTGAAATTTCTTTAAAATTGGTTAAAAGTAAGGTTTTGGTGCTTAAAGATGATCCAAGTGGTTTTAAGTCTTAAGAAGCTCTAAAGGAGAAGATACATAGGACTGAGTATATGTAGGACTATAGAATTAAGCTTAAATAGAGCTTTGGATTATTAAAAGTCCAATAATTTGAGAAATAATACAAGAAAGGGATTGAAATTTTGTAGTATGATAAACTTTTGATTTTTGACCTTCGCATTTTGTATTAAGGCTAATAGAGTAGTTTTGCACGATTAAGAACAAAGAGTATTAAAAGGCAAAATTTGACAAAAGTGATTGTTTATGCAAAAGAAGGAAGTTTGAAAGGTATAGTAAAGAGGAAGGGAGAGACCATTTGAGGATTAATAATTGTTAATTAATGTTGGTCATATATTGGAAAAGATAAGCATCTTGTTGTTATACTATATTTGATTCTAAAAGGACAATAGTTGGATGTGTTTCTTGTAAGAGAAAGTAAGAAAGAACTTGGATCAAAAGGTAAAGGAACTTGTAATTAGAGAGATTTTAGGATAGGAATGATCTCATTGGTATTGAAATGACCAATCAAATAATATAATTTATTTTACAATTTAAATTAATTATAAACAATTAAGAAAACAATCTAATAAAGTTTCTTCATTCAAACAAGTAGTCAAACCTAAAAGAGAAGATGCAAACTTATAGTTGCATCTAGACCTAATGGAAAGCCTTTAAGAGACCTAAATAGTTTAATATTGTCCATAAAAAGAGTAAGAATTTAGAAATTGAACAAACATAGAGTGTGTAATTTTGGGTAAATGGGCTATTTGTAAGTAGATTTAGGCCATTTACATCACATTCTATATTCAACGTGAAAAATGAGAAAATCAAATGTCTTCATGTACAAACGCAAGTCATATATGCTTTTATAACTATAAAAGTTGGATATATCCACAAATTACACATGTTTTCATGACCATGATGTTCATATCCACCTAAAAACACCTTTTCACTAGTGTTCAGGAATGCGTAAACACTGACAGGATGAGTTGTCAAAGTTGAAGATGTAGTTGGAGAAATCAATTTTTGGTGCTTTTTGTATTAAAAATGGTGCTTCCAACACATCTATAAGGGTGAAAAATGTCTAGGACTAAGTTAATTTCCCCCATTTGACAAACCCACCACTCATTTTGGGCTAAAGAACAACCTTCCCAACATAATAAAAATGCAAAGTTTTAGCCTAACTTTAGAAATGTATAAAATAGAAATTATAATTCATATAGATGAACCATAAGATCCTTCATGTTCATGTTAAATTTGTTGAGTTATGGAGCTAAAAGCTTCACTGAATGTGCAAATGTGAAGGTTGTTGGGTTACACAGTAACCGACATCGGTCAGGCCAACCGACATCGATCGTCTGTGCGTTTCCAGAATTGTTCTAATTTTAGGAGAATAGTTAGTTTGCATGTAAAGACTAATTTTAGTCTTGAGTCTGCATTTCTAATTATTGTTTGGTTTGGTATCTATTTAAGAGACCCATGGGGCTATATTGTAATCAGAGTAGGCAACAACGGTTGAGTTGATTGTCACTTGGAGAGTAGGCAACAACGGTTGAGTTGATTGTCACTTGGAAGGTAGGCAACAACAACCATTGGGTTGATTGTCACTGGAGGGAACAACAACTTGGTGTTGAGTTGATTGTTGATTGTAATTGAAAGAGAGAGAGAACTCTTGAGGGAGAATTACTGTACACCCAAGAGGTGTGGGAAGAAGAGATTTCTTCATTGTATTTCCTTCTAGAAGAGTGTAATACAAGATTGTATTGTTTCTCGTATATCCTATTCTTTATTGTTTCTGATTTCTAGTTACTTATTACTTTTGGTTTAATTTCATGTTTAATTGCTTATACAAAGGTAATCAATTGTACTCTAAGGAGGATCCTAATAATTGGTATCAGAGCTAGGATCACTAACAAGTGGTAGAGCGGGTTAGTGTTTGTTGATTACAGGTTCACTCACAGGGGTTTCTGTTTGAGTGGGAGTAAAGCAATGGTAGAAGAAAGTAAACTAAGAATGGAGAAATTTAATGGCAAGAATTATCAATTATGGAGGATGAAGATAGAAGATTATCTGTATCAGAAAGATCTATACTTACCATTGGGTGGGGTTTCAAGTAAGCCCACATATATGCAAGATGAAGAATGGAATGTTCTTGATAGAAAGGCTCTGGGATCTATAAGGTTGAGCATGGCATCATCTATGATTTCCAACTTATCACAGGCAAAGACAATAGTAGAGTTAATGGATACTTTGGCAAATTTATATGAAAAACCCTTAGCTTCGAATAAGGTATTTCTTATGAAGCAATTATTTAATTTGCAAATGCAAGAAGGTGGATCAGTATATAGTCATCTTAGTGATTTCCATGGATTAGTAAATTAGTTAATTTCAGTCAAAATAGTTTTTGATGATGAAATTAAGGCTCTCTTAATCTTATGCTCTTTACCTGAAAGTTGGGATAGCTTGGTAATGGAAGTTAGTAATACTGCATCTACTTCAAATATCTTGAAAGTTGATGATGTTGTTAGTGTAATCTTGAATGAAGAAATTTGCAAGAAAAGCACAGGGGAAACATCAGGTAATGATCTAAGTGTTGAAAGTAGGGGATGACAAAGAGAGAAGGGCAACCAAGGGAAATCAAGGTCAAAGATGGGCAGTAGATCCAAATCTAGAAATGGAGGTATAACCTGCTAGAATTATGGAAAGAAAAGACATGCAAAGAAAGATTGTTAGTTGAAAGAAGATCAGCATGAAGGTAATAAAAAAGCAAATGATGTAGGTATTGTTGCACAAGATGCTCTTATATTTTCTTTGGATAGTCAGGTAGAATCATGGGTTTTAGATTCTGGTGCTTCTTTCCATGCAACCCCAAATAGAGAATTTTTCATGATTATATCCATGGAGAAAAAGTTTATTTAGGGGATGGTGAGCCTTGTCAAATTGTTGGCAAAGAAAAAGTGCAGCTGAAATTGCAGAATGGCAACACATGGGTGTTGAAAGATGTCATGCATGTACCCATCCTGAAGAGGAATCTAATTTTTGCAGGAAAGTTGGGTGATGAGGGTTGCACAGTAACTCTCACAGTGGAATCTTGGAAAGTTTCCAAGGGTGCACTTGTATTAGCAAGAGGAAAGAAAGTAGGTACACTTTATCTATCTAGTTGTATTACTGATTCTCTTTTTGTTTTATCTACTTCAGTTGTAGATGCAAAGATGTGGCACTATAGGCTTGGTCACATGAGTGAGAAGGGAATGGATGTTCTTAAGTCAAATGGTAAGCTTTCAAATTTGATAAATCTAGAGTTCTATGAGCACTATATTTTTGGGAAACAAGAGAAAGTGAGGTTTCTCAAAATTGGGTGAACAAAGAAGAAGCACAAGTTGGAGCTTGTTCACACAAACGTGTGGGCACCAATTCAGGGAGCTTCTATTGGAGGATCACAGTGTTATGTTTCTTTCATTGATGATGCTACCAAAAAGGTATGGGTTTATTGCATAAAGAGGAAATTTGATGTTTTTGACACATTTAAGAAATGGAAAGCCTTGGTTTTCAAGGAAAAGGTGATGGACAGTGATCAGCTCAAGACGCTGAATAATTCTGAGCAGGACAATGTTGATTTGGATAAGCTTATGATCTAAAATGAACTCACGGGTAAAAATCATCACTCACAAGAAAACATAGACACTGACGTCGGTCAGGCAGAGATCGATGTCGATCAGGCAGGAATCGACATCGGTCAGGTGAAGACCAAAGTCGGTGATGTCAGGCAGGTGGAAACTGACATCAGTCAGGTGAGAACTAACGTTGGTCAGGTCGGTCAAGTGGAATTGACATCGGTCAGGTGCAGACCAAGAGATGATCGGGACCAGTCACTGTTAGAATGAAATTTGGGCGGACAGTAAGTTGTCAATGAGTCTCAAATGCCCATGAGGAGGTCCGAAAGGGTATGTAAACCTCAAATTTGTTATTCCCCTTCTTTATACTACTTGTTGCTCACTGATGGTGGAAAACCATGAAGTTTTGAAGAGGCAATGTAGGTAGAATCCAGGAAACAGTGGGAGCATGGCATGAATGAGGAAATTGATTCCTTGGAAGAGAACCAAATGTGGGATTTGGTAGAGCTGCCAGCCAGAAAGAAAGCACTAAAAAATGAATGGATTTACAGGTTAAAGAAAGGAGAGAATGGACAAGTGAGACATAAGGCCAGGTTATATGGTCTTGAGCAAGCTCCAAGACAATGGTATTTGAGGTTTGACAGGTTTATGACAAAGCATGGCTTTAGTAAATATCAATCTGAGCATTGTGTTTATTTTATCAGATTGGATAATAGTAGCTACTTTATCCTGTTACTGTATGTAGATGATATGCTTGTTGCAGGTTCATACATGTAGGGAATTATTGAGCTAAAAGTAAAATTAGCTCACACATTTTCCATGAAAGATTTAGGAGCAACAATCCTTGGCATAAGTATCTCTAGAGACAAGAAAAATCACAGGTTGATTTTGTCTCAAGAGGATTATGTGAATAAGGTAGTGGAGATGTTTAATATGCAGGATGCAAAACCGGTAAGCACACTTATGGTTGGACAGTTCAAGTTGAGCAAAGAACAGTGTCCTAAATCACATGATAAGGTTGAGTACATGGTATGTACTAGACCTGATATTGCCCAAGCAGTGGGAGTTGTCAGCAAGTTTATGGCCAATCCATGAAAGAAGCACTGGAAAGCAGTTCAATGGATTCTTAGATATCTGAGAGGGACCAACAGTAGGCATTTATGCTATGCAGGGTCAAACACTTCTCTACATGGTTATGTAGATTCAGATATGGCAGGTGACTTGGATGGTAGGAGAAGCACCATAGGCTATGTGTTCACTGTTGGTGGAACAGCGGTTAGCTGGATTTCAAAGTTGCAGAAGGTTGTTGCCCTGTCTACTACAGAGGCAAAATACATTGCAGTCACAGAGGCTAGCAAGGAAATGATATGGATGACACGGTTCATGGAAGATTTAGGAAAGGAGCAAGAGAGTTGTAAATTGTATAGTGATAGTCAAAGTGCAATTCATTTGGCAAAGAATTCAGCCTTTCATTCAAGAACGAAACATATACAACTTAGGTACCACTTCATTAGACAGGTATTGGAGGATGGACAGTTGAAGCTGGAAAATATCCATACGGATAAGAACCCTGTTGATATGCTAACAAAGCTGGGAAGAAAGGAGAAGTTGAATCTTCATTCAACTTTTGTTGGTCTTCAAGATTGAACTTGAAGATGGAGAAACAAGATAGAAACAAATTAGAGGATATTGTTGTACAGGTACAGGTATAGGTGCAGCTATTTATCTCCAAGTGGGAGATTGTTGAGTTGTGGAGCTAAAAGCTTCACTGAATGTGCAAATGTGGAGGTTGCTAGTTTACACAGTAACTGACATCGGTCAAGCCAACTGACATCGATTATCTTCAACTACATAGTAACTAGCATCGGTTAGGGATCGGCTGGCATTGGTCACCTTCAGACTGACATCAGTCATCTGTGCGTTTCCAGAACTATTCTAATTTTAGGAAAACAGTTAGTTTGCATGTAAAGACTAATTTTAGTCTTGAGTTTGCATTTCTAATTATTGTTTGGTTTGGGATCTATTTAAGAGACTCATGGGGCTATATTGTAATCAGATTAGGCAACAACGGTTGAGTTGATTGTCACTTGGAGAGTAGGCAACAACGGTTGAGTTGATTGTCACTTGGAAGGTAGGCAACAATAACCATTGGGTTGATTGTCACTGGTGGGAACAACAACTCGGTATTGAGTTGATTATTGATTGTAATTGAGAGAGAGATAATTCTTGAGGGATAATTACTGTACACCCAAGAGGTGTGGGAAGAAGAGATTTATTCATTGTATTTCCTTCTGGAAGAGTGCAATACAAGATTGTATTGTTTCTCGTATCTCTTATTCTTTGTTGTTTCTGATTTCTAGTTACTTATTACTTCTAGTTTAATTTCGTGTTTAGTTGCTTATACAAAGGTAATAAATTGTACTCTAAGGAGGATCCTAACAAAATCCCTATAATTATACCCTCGATCAAGTTGGTATAAATTTTGAGAGCAATATGTGGCATAAGTTGCAGTAATGGGTCCTAAAATGCAACTTTTTGGCAGTGAAGAGATAACTTCTTAAGCTCCAACTAGTATTTCTACCTTTGGGACCCCTAGGTAAAAATCCATCACTTTGAACACATTTATATATTAAAATAACATGTTATCCATTTACCATGATTCCCAAATCCACTTAGAATCACATTTTCACTATTGTTCATGGTTGCAAAAACACTGACAGGATGAGTTGTCAAAGTGGAAAGTACAATTATAGAATTCCATTTCCAATGCTTCTTTACTAAAAAATAGCATTTAAAACACATTCAAAGGGGAAATAAACATCCATGACCAAGTTATTGGCCTCCTGTCATGCTCATTTTACAAACCCAGCGTCCATTTTAGGCTCAAGAATGCCCTTCTTAATACAAGAAAAATGTAATTTTTTAGTGTAACGTCAGACATGCATAAAATAGAAATTATAAGTCATATAGATAAAGAATCAGATCCATCTTGTGCATGTGAAATATCTCTCATTTCACCCTATATTAAGTCAGTATAGACTTTGAGAGCAATTTGTGGCATTAGTTACAGTAACGAGTCCTAAAATGCAACTTTTTAGCGATGAAGAGAACTTCTTAAGATCCAACTAACATTTCTACCTAAAAGACCCACAGGTGTAAATACATTAGTATGATCATGTCTAGATAGGCAAATTACATGTGATCTAATGACCATGACATCCAATTCCACCCAGAAGCACATTTTCACTACTGTTCAGGAGCATGGAGACACTGATAATAAATGATGTTAAAGTTGAAGTTGTAATTGGAGAACTCGTGCTTTTTGGCTAAAAAATGGCACTGCCAACATGTTTTGAGGGGTGGAGAATGTCTAAGACTAGGTTTTTGTCCTCCCATCATGCTCGATCAACAATCCCACCACCCATTCCAAGCTCAAGAATGTCCTTCCCAAGACAAGAAAAATGTAGATTTTAAGCCTAACTTCAGACATGAATAAAATAAAAATATTATGTCATATGGATGAACCATAAGATCCATCCCATGCATGTGAAATACCTATAATTTCACCCTAAATCAAGTTGATATAAACTTGGAGAGCAATCTGTGGCATAAGTTACAGTAATAGGTATAAATTTCTTAAGCTCCAACTAACATTTATGCTTACAAGACCCCTAGGTGCAAATCCATAACTTTGATCACATCTAGATAGGAAAATTACATGTTCTCCAATGACCATGACATCCAAGTCCACCTGGAAGTGAATTTTCACTATTATTCAGGAGTTCAAGAACACTGACGATAAATGTTATAAAAGTTAAAGCTACAGTTGGAAAACTCTATTTCCAGTGCTTCTTGGTTGAAAATTGGTGTTTCCAATATGTTTGAAGGGGTGGATAATATATAAGACTAGGTTATTGGCCTCCCATCATGCCTAGTCGATAAACCCACCACCCATTTTAGGCTCAAGAATGCCTTCCCAACACAAGAAAAATATAGATTTTTAGCCTAATTTCAAACATTCGTAAAATAGAAACTGGAAGTCATATGGATAAACCATAAGATCTCTCTTATGCATGTGAAATCCATATAATTACACCCAAGATCAATTTGGTATAAATTTTGAGATAAATCCTTGGCACAAGTTGTAGAAATAGGTCCTAAAATGTAACTTTTTGGTAGTGAAGAGATAACTTCTTAAGCTCTAACTGGTAGTTTTACCTTCGAGACCCCTAGGTATAAATCCATCACTTTGAACACGTCTATATAGGAAAATTACATGTTCTCTAATGACCATGACATCCAAGAACACTTGGAAGCACATTTTCATTAATTTTTAGGAGCAAAAAAACATCAAGTATTTATAGTTTCTCTTAGCTTTAAGAATATGAAATTCTTTACTAACAGTGCCACTCGAATGAAATTAGAAGCTTATTTGGCAGAACTAACCTACAAAAAATTATTAATAAGTATTTAAAAATGAAATTTATGCATTTAATACCTAAAAAATCAAAAAAAATTGGTAGAATCGATTACATATACATTTTACAAGTCAACATACCTGTAAATTTCAATCTAATGAACAACTAGGATCTGCTTTAATCTTTATAGAGTCAAGAATAACATCATGGTCTGACTCACGAACTTTCCATAGATTCATGTTTAATGACTTCCCATGATATTTTTGTTAATTAATATTCATTTTAAGAACCAAATTTGAATAGTATAGTATCTTCATATGCGTTTCAAAGTCTTCAAACAACCATACATCTAAATTTTTGATAGGATATCATTGAAGCCAAGTTCCAGTGACTACCACAGACCTAGTGGGATAGTGAATGTTTTCTCCATCTATGACTAGGGAAGTTAATTTTTTATTTCCATCTACACACTGACATAAGTAGTAATGTTTTCCCTCTTTATTTTCCTCATATGTAATAACTGTAAAAACATGCCCTATATCACAAAATATAATTTTTAATGACACTATCAAGATAGATAATGAGAATAAATAATACATACCAAGTAATATTATACATGGTTGCACTAGATCAAATACATGGTCAAAGTAATGTGATGATGTCATATTTATAAGTTACAATGCTGGTGGAACCTAATATGTTTTGATTGGAATTAGAGGTCTAGAACTCCAGTCATCCACCCACTCTTATGACTCACACTCATTCCAAATAGATTCCATGCATGTATAAGATAAACATGCTAACTATCTCATATGAATAGTCCAATAATCTACATTTGAGATACAAAATGAGTAGAGTTCACTTGAACCCATTAGATTCATACAATGCTCATAGTTTGCCAAGTGTTCTTCCTCTATTAACCAAAAATGTCTACGAACAAGAATTTACTTTAGCACCATGGCACATGTTCTCATTACACCATTTAACCATGGTTTTTGCATTAGTCAAATTAGTAGCCTCTTCAAATTTCAACTCCTCCCTTACAACGACTCTTTTTACACATACTACAACACTGTCATACTCCTTTTTTCCATGGCCAACCTCTGTGAAACTCCATTATATGCTGGTGGTAACATGCATCCTACTCAACCAGTAAAACATCTGTGCATTCTTATGATGTGTAATTGTATGACCAAATGTAATGTTGATTAAAATCAATGTTTATATGAGTCTATTGTCCATATAACTTCTCAAAACACATCTCATATACTCTATACAATGTGAGCAATCATTATTAATATATAAATGGTATTCCCTTAATTTTTTCCAATCTTGCTTTATACTATCAGGTGCATGCATGACTGTTATGTTCATGAATATGGCAACTTGTGATAAGTTGTAATATTGCAATTGAACTTCCATTTATGGTTTAAATGTGTAATTTTTAGCAAAGTTGACTACTAAAATAATTGAATCGCGTAGTAATGTGTCCTTGTTTAGTTTGTAATGTTCATCCAACCATCTATCCCTATGTTTATGCCTTGCATACTCATAAACAATTTTTTCCTTGATTTTAACCATAAATTCTAAAGTAGGTATATATTTTATAACAATCTCACACCTTTTTCTTTGCCATCTTTTACTTAATAAGTCATAGATTTGTATTTGCTCAAACCAACTAATTTTTATCCTATTACACTTGTACACTCCTCGTGGATACAATTTTTTAATTTTGGCAATCCACCGTAAATGTTGTAATTTCCATCCAAACATGTTTTCGTATAAAAAAACTGTCCATTTGGTCTTTCACAAAAAAATAGGAAAAAATCCTTGATTGATTTTGGTGGAACTTCTTTGCCACACTCCTGTAAAATGTTGTCAGTATGCAAAGTACAATGAATATGGAAAAAAACATCACAGTGCATTGAAAACTCAACATGTTATCTACAACAAGTGGTGTGTGTATGATATATTTTGATATAAAAGGGTTTGAGAATCTCAAAAAATCTTTGAATAATATAAATTTTTGGATGTTTTTCAAAAAACTTATAGTACAATTGTGTTTGAGTCATATCCAAGAAATGTTTTAGATGTCGTTCATAGTTGTGAGAACCAACTCTTATTTTCACTACATCTCTAGCATTGGATGAAACTCTTGTATTGTCTTTCCAAAATTATGCAAGTAAATCTTTGAGAGGATCGGTTATAGCCTTGTACTTTTATGGAAGTGTACCAGAGAATACCCAGAGCTTATTGGTATTAGGTTCATTAAGTCTTTTATCTTCTAATTTCTTTCATTAATATTTTTTTGTTTATATCAAGTGTTTAGCTTCTTGTTGAAATCAATCATTTTTTTCCTATTTGACCACTTATTGCACAAGTTATAATTATACATTGAGTAGCATTACAATTTTTATTGCATGATTTCAGGCCTATAGTATGATATGTATCATGTAGATTTTTAACAATATTATTATTTTCATCATCCATGTTAGATGTTCTTAGTTCTAATGTGTACATTGTAGGTCTCATATTAATCAGTTTCATCAATATAATAAATAATTGACACCTTTGACTATCATAATCTAATTTTATGAAAGAACCTATCCCAAAATTCTTAAGCCAGTCTTCTTGAATGGCGGTCAGACATTTTTTTATGCATTGGTTTTAAAATATTTTCATCGAATTCAATTAAGTACTTATTTTATCTATGCATAATTATTGGAGGTGTTGTTAATGGTGGAATTTTTTGAGTGGGTGTTTCAAAATTATTATTACTTTCATTGTTTAGTGGTGGGATGACATTTTCTTCATTGTTTCTTTCTTCATTATATGTTTCCATGAAAATTTCTTCATTGAATTTCATCATTATTTGTTTCCATGAAATTTTATTCATTAGTGGGGGGTAAAGCATCATGCATAGACCCATCATCAACAAAATAAAAAACTTTATACTTTGAATGTGAATTTCTAACATTATCTAATTCATTATTATCAATTTCATCATTATTCGATTCATTATCATCAATTTCATCATTATTCAATTCATCATTGTCAATTAGTTCATTATCTACGACATTTGTCTCATCAAGATTAGTTTTTGTACTTTTTCTAGAACGAAGTACTTGCATTCATACCTTTTGTTTTTCTCTCAACTCTTCTAATTGCTCTAGTGTTCTGTTCTTGAACTTATTCCTCTTCCTCAAACATGATTTGTCACACATTGGATAATTGATAGATTTCAAAGGTGGATCAAAATAAGTACTTGAAAAGTACACATAGAACACACAGAAAGTATGCAAAAAAATGTTTTTGGGGATAAAATTATTGATTTGGGTTTAAAATAGTCATTGCAAACTAGGTTTTTTCTATATTATAAATAATGCATACACATTATTTACTCTATATCTTCATCCCATATAACTATGCAATAAGAATATCATACAATGAATTTTCCCCTTCAATTAGCCCCTTCATTTGATTCATGTCCACATTAGGTTTAATTAGGCCCAAATTAGATTCAATTACTCCAAATTAGGTTCAATTTTCCCCTTGGTTGATGTCAATTAGTCCAAAATAGATTCAATTAGTCCAAATTAGATTCAATTAGTCCAAATTAGATTCAATTAGATTTGAAATTAGTCCATATTACATTCAGTTAGTCCAAATTACATTCAATTTGTGATAAAATTAGGTTTTAAGGCCAACACATGTCACGAAGCATGGGCTAATTTAGCCCCTTTAATCACATCATAAGCTCACATTTAAGTTCAACGGGTTTAAATTAGCCATAATTTCCTTCATGTTTGAATTTATGATAAAATTGGGGTCAGTTAAGCCATGTGTTGCATAGATTATGCAATCAATTGAGCCATAAATTTGGTTCAAGGGCTCAATGTTGCCCAAATCATAACCTACTCTTGTAATTAGGTTGAAGGGGTTCAAAATGGCCTTAAATGCCTCCTCGATTGAATCAATTATTTGGTTCATTATATATGATGACATTAGGGTTAATCTCATTCCAAATCACATTCTATACTCTATGTACATGTTAATTGGGTTCATGTTGGCCTAAATTTCCTTCATGTTTGCATTTGTGATAAAATCAAGGTTTAGGGTTTACAGTTGTAACAATTAACTAATAAGTTTAATATGTAAGGCAATATGAGCTAATTTAGACAAAAATCACATCTTAGACTTGAAAAACTAGGTTCAACGGGTTCACATTGGCCCCAATTACCTTCATGAAAATGTATTTGTGATGAAATTATGGATCTTAAGGTTCTATTTGTCATAAAATTATGGTTTAGTGTTTAGGGTTTAGTGTAATGGGT
The DNA here is from genome assembly GCA_037957365.1 of Torreya grandis. Taxonomy (NCBI): domain Eukaryota; kingdom Viridiplantae; phylum Streptophyta; class Pinopsida; order Cupressales; family Taxaceae; genus Torreya; species Torreya grandis. The sequence continues at coordinate 6,802,213 of JARHVA010000095.1, read as the reverse complement.
TTGTATACATGTTATGAATTTAGGGTTTATGGGAACTATATTTATGATAAAATTAATGTTTAGGGTTAACATGTCATGAAATGTGAGCCAATTATCCCCTTTAATCACATCATAGACTTGCATTTAGGATCAATAGGTTCAAATTGGCCACAATTGCCTTCATGTTTGTATTTCTAATAAAATTAGGGTCATTTCAGCCATACATTACATAGATTATATAATCAACTAGGCCATAAATTTAGTGTAGGGCTCAATTATTCCTAAATCACATCCTTAATTGCACCAATTGACTGATTGGACCAATTCATGATAAAATCAAACTTAATTTAGCCCCAAATCATATCACATGCTTTTGTTGTTATGTTAAAAGGGTTCAAATTAGCCTCAAATGCCTCCTCAATTGAATGAATCAACTCTTTGGTGAACATTATTGATGATAACATTCTAGGGTTAATTTCACTCCAAATCACATCATGTATACAATTTAAGATAGGTTAATGTCTCATTTTGACTCTAATTGCCTCCACAATTGAACCAATCGACATTTGCATTCATTATATGATGGTCCATTAAATTTTATTGAGCTCATAACCACATCCTATACATGTAAAACTTGCATTTAATGTTTCTTTGCTTTAATATTTGATGAAATTGGTGTCGGTCAACCCCTATATCACATTTTATAGTCATGCAATTAGATTGAAGGGGCTCAAAATAACCCCAATTTCCTAAATATTCAATCATGTTTGACTATTTTGTTTACATTTTTTATGACATTGGGGTTGAAACGTTGGTCTTGAACTAAGTCTTGATGTCTCAATCTTGGATTGGGATGTACATTAAATATTCTCATTACATTATCACATTCAAACATTTTCATCATATCTTCACATAACCTATTAATTGAGGCCATAGAGCCTATCAAAATATAGTTTCATCCCTTTTTTGGTAGTGTATATATAGGGAAAATGTACCAATAGTGACTTGCACCGACTAATAGTCAAACAAGCTTTTTGTTAAGGTGTGCTCCATTGATAGAACATGTATTGGTGTGTATAAATATTAAGGTGCACTACAAGTTAAGCATGTTGTATCTTATATACTTGTTCAATATTTACTTTATAAAATTTAAATGAACCAATCACATCTTGACAAGTAAGACTCAAGTATTGGTATTCTAATGCACAATTAGATTGGTACTCCAAAGGTTAAGTTTTGGTTATAGGTTTAAAAAATGTATTTTTTGACCTATCATGATTAAATTAGTTATATCATAATATGTATAATGGGTTAGACCTTAAAACCTTAATTATAAGTAGTTAAGTTGACATATTAACATGGGTAAATTTTTTAAAGTTTAATGTGATACCACAACTCCTTAATTCGCTATCCAAAGTTAGGGACCTTTCCCCTATCATTATACACTTCACTTTACAATTGAAATTATCATGATATACCATTATTAGGGAGTTTAACAACATAGATATAAGCCAAAAATGTGTACCCATTGAGCAAATTTGTTTTTTGTGTGACAAACAAATAACGTGTACATGTTATAACATGTGCACATTATCGCTTGTATGTGTTATTGAAATTTGAATTCAAAGAACTAAGCCTTTTGGCTCAGAAATGGAGATTCTTGAGCCAAACGCTTGGACCTATCAATTACAATCGAGTCTAAGAGTTTTGATAAAAAATAATAAATTTCAACTTCTATCACCAAATACACTATAGATTTTAACAACAAAATTTAAAAAAAAATTACCATGACAATGAACATGTCTCCTCTCTCTAAATATATGATTTTTATAATTTTTAGACTATTTTAAGGCTTCAAAATATGTTGATTTACAACTATACCTTTTTTAGGCCACTATATACCGCAAAAATAATTGCTTGTTCATGTTCATGTAATTTGTTTTTCATTGATCCAAGTGCAAAATAAATTATATGGTCACAAACTAGGCCTAATTATACACACATTCAAAATAATCATTTTTTATTTTTTTAGGTAGTTAGGGGGGCTGCACGGCTGGTTATCTAGTTTCTTGTCAGTTTTCAAGATCTATTTACTTGCCATATATATATTCATTAAAAAAGTATTAAAAAATATAGGTCACAACTATAAGATCTTATCTAAATATTCACAAAAGGGTTTTAAATAATATTAAATGGAGCTAAAAAATGGTGGGATGCGTGACCATATATATACTCTATTTTCTTTAAAAAAATGATTTCCTCTTCAAATTTTAGATGTTTGACCTAGTTTTACTTAACATTTTTCAAAAAAAAAGTAGTGCTTTAGAAACTAGACTCTAAATGTTACCATTCAGGTTCTTATACCATCTTCAAATTTTGAGTGTAGCCATCTCAAATTATCTACAAAAGTTCAAATTTCTAAAATTTTAGGAAAATCATGTCCATGGGTAGGGCCCTTTTTGTCCCCTAACTTTGTGCACTTACCCTTAAAAAAATTGAACAAAATTGAGCAAAATATTTTCAAAAGTTTAAAAGATTGAGTAAAGTTTTTTCAAGATCTAATGAATTGAGTGAATTTGATCAAATTGAAGGTGACAAAAATGGCCAATATGACATCGATATTTTTCTATAATCAAGAAATGGAAAAGTATTGTTAACAGTTAATCGAATAAGTTCTAATCAAATTGAGCATTATAAGAGTCTATTTTTGTTACAACAACATGGTTTACATACAAATAGATGTATTTATATATATGCTCTTTGTGTTTAGTTTTAGTTTTTTATTTATTACAACAAGATATGACATTGACCACTTATTTTCAATTGACCATTGTTGACACACATGTCAGAATTTTCCAAGAGATGGCATTAAATATATTTTTTAAGAAATGACATTACATGTGGGTAGATTTATTTTTCAAACATCATTCAATTCATCCATCCTTCCCTAGGTAAGTCAAGTTACGTGCTTCGATTCAATTTATTATTATTTTTCACTATGACACTTACATGTAATCACATCACATACACACATCAAAGTAGTGGTGTTATGTAGACATATAATTTTTGTACAAGACCCTTTTCCATCATGTATTTTCTCTATTTTATCACACTTAGTCCACTAATGTATATTTATATATTTTTTAGATATTTTCTACCCCGTATTAGACTCTCTTCAACATTTGAGCCCTCTATTCACCTTCATCATTCATCAATTTTCAGCTCTAATCCTTATTTGACTATTTTCTCAGCTACTTTTCCACATTCTAAACATTTATTTCTCCAAGGACATATTCAGTGGTTATAGGTGAACCATCGATTATGTCTCATGTAGATTTTTCAAACTACTAAATCCATCCTCTATATTTCTGGATTCTTTTGCCTTAGCCTAATTTATTACACATTTTATTTCACTTATTTCCATTTTCCATGGTAGGTCATAGTGTGTGTCATGTCTTATAGATCCTTATATATACAAGATCATCATTAGTCATTATCAAGTATTGGGTGAATGATGAATCCTTTCTCTATAATTCAAAATAAAGACTTCATTGATCATATATATTGTTACACTTGTGACTAAGTTGGCACCTTGATACTTCAACTTTATTCAAACCATTATGACATCATCCACTTGTACCAATAAAGGCTTTAGGAAAATGTTCATGTAGTTGAATTGCACATCACTAGGGAGAGGATAAAATATCTCACTTTAAATTCCACTCAAATTCATAATCTATTTACATTGACTCTAATTAAAAGCATGTGATATATGTAGTTGAAACTCTTCAAGGGGTATCTTGAGTCAACTAACTTTGCACACACTTGATTGATTGTATTTTTTAAGGGTTGGGTCAAGAATTGAAAAGAAGAAAACATAGAAAAATATGTCCACCAATTCTTTATCATGATTTTATAATACTTTATGACACTTGACAATACACCTGCATAAAATAATATAGAATTTGAAAAGTAGCAGGGTATAAATTCAACATCTAAGAACATGTTTAACAGTTATAGAGGTAAACTATTGATTTATTCTTCGGCATATTCGACAATTCCTATTGAATTTGATTTCATCCAATCAAATCTCTAAATTTGACATAGACTTCCATCATCACTTCCAAACCATTATTGCACTTTCATAATCCCAAGATTCTACCCAAGTGTGTCAAATTCCTATCTCTCTTTTCTTCTCATTGTTATTGGCTTGTTTTTAAGTGTTGCTTGTATTGTTCGTTACAATTATTAACACATTTAGGGTTCTAATTTTACTATTTATAATTTATTTACATCAAAACCATTTGTGCCACCCATTCATCTAATTTTGGATTAGCTTATTTTCCTTAGTGTTATAAATAGTTAAAACACTATGTAGTGTCATATACAGGTGCTTACAATGTATTACTTGGATGCCCATGGCTAAATCAAATCATAAAAATACCACCCACACTATATAATTTTCATACTATTTGTACATATTATTTGTGATGCATATTTTGAGTTATTGATCCAACATCATAAACAACATGACATGTTACTAAAAGCACTACCTAAAAATAAGTTATTCAACCTCAAGCTACTATTTCACCACCTTTGATTACGGTTTCCCATAATATTTTTAGTTGCAGCTTCAACATCCTAAGTCACAACTCTTGTATACACATATATTTTTCACTTAATGATGATTTCTCTTGCATGACTCATTGGAACATCAATCTCCCTAAGTGCACATCATAAAGAGTGCATAAGGATGATACATGGTATTTTTTGAGATATTACCCCATGATCATCTATTATATCTACTTATATTCATTATAATGTAATTTTCTCAGTCTAGCCTTTATTTTTCCTATTTTTCATATTTTCCTCCCCTTCTTCATGTTTTCATGCCTTTTTTCTACTGCATCGACCCTACCAACATAGTTCTGCATTGATTTCTATATTTTCCTACTATGTCGGCTAGACTGACATGGTCTTATCTATGTTGTTACTTTTCTTTACTATATTGGCTAGGTTTCACATGTTTATTTTTATTGATATATTTCCCTACTATATTGGTCAAGGTGACACCATCCTATTTTTACCATATTTTCATTTATATTGACTCAACCGAGCCATGTCCATTGGTTTTCAGATAGGTGACTTTAATGGATTTGTTCTATATTTATGATGTTGCTAAATAACATTTTTGATAATAAACACATCCGATCTACTATGACTGCACATAAAAATCCACCCTCATTAGGAATAAGAGGAAATTGGGTATAAGAGCCTATACTTGTGGAGGTTTTGTTTGTACAAGATCTTTAAAGTTCATAAAAAGATAAGTTAAACCAATAAGGTACACCTAGTATTTAGGGTCCCCAACTAAGGATACTTAGGTCTTCTTCCTTACATCTTGATCTTCCCCTAAATTTATCAATGAAGGTTTTTAATCATTGGAAGGAGTGAAAATCATATTTATTTTTGTCTAAAATTAAAGCTATGTATTAACAAAATTGTTTTAAAATTACTAGTTGTCAAAGTAGTTGTGTTGTAAGTGAAATTATTGACCAAAAATTGTACTAAATAGCTTTAAACTTGAAAATATATGTTTTTTGGTCTAAATTATTATATGAATATAATAATATTAGAGATAAAACATGTAAAAATATTCTCCAAGTCAAATACTGCACCACACTTATATTGTATGCAACTTTATTAAATAAATAAAGCTAATTTAAGCTTATTATAACAAAAATTACAATGCAAGTAAAATCTAAAAATAAAAATATAATATAAAACTCCTAGACCACTAAGTGAACTAAAAATATACTAATTGAATTGAAAATATTAATTGTAAATATTTGGACATCATGCAAAAAACTTCTTCAACAGAAAAGTCAAACATGCAACCAAAAAGCATCCTAGTCAACCTAGGTGCCCCAACTGAGTTAAATATAGAAAATAAAACCAAAACAACTTTATTATTAGTTATAATAACTTATAAATTATTCCCCATCTCTTTTTGTATGAATGGATATTTATTTAGACTCAACTAAGTACACTTTTAGTGAACTACAATGAATTAAAGTTAACTGGCAGTTCTAACTATTTTTTTAAAAATCATTGGAAAGTGTCTAAAATTTACCAAACAACTAATTTAGGACATAAATAAATTAAATGATCTTCATAATCACCTAAAAAATTAAAATAAACTAAGCTTAAAAATAAAACTCAAGTGCCCATATTGATATCATACTCAACATTCGCCCCTTTGATGTAAAGAGGTGAAATGTCTATCATCTCCTTAAATCTTCCATGAATATGTTTGTGCAATACATTGGTGAAAATATCATAAAACTGATATTCAATTCTCAAATTCTCAATTACAAAGAGTTTATTTTTGACCACGTCTCTGAAAAAATAATGTTTGAGTTCAATGTCCTTGGTTATAGCATGGAAAACTGGATTCTTGGACAATTATGTTGCCCTATTATTATCAAAAAAAAATGTGTTGGCTCAAGTTGAGCCTCTCTGAAATAATTGAATATTATTTTCATAAATAATCCTTTTTTTAAAGTTTATGTAAGATCTGTATATTCAACTTTAGTGGAGAATAATGTAATTGTAGCATTTTTCTTTGAACACCAAGTAATTAATCCACTTCCCAATGTCAAGCAATAACCTGAAATTGATTTCATGTCATCAAGATATCTCCACCAATATGAATATGTGTATTCAATTAGACATAATTAAATTAATGGTTATAAATTAATACTATGATTATAAGTACCATTTATGTACTTTAAAATTATTTTCATTGCTTGCAAATGCTTGAGTGATGGTTTACCCATAAATCTAGAAACTAGTGAAACCCATAATTGATATCAAGTCTTGTCATATTGAGATACATCAAACCTCCCACCATGCTTCTAAAATTATTTTCATCAATTGAATTACTCCCATCCTCCCTCATAATATTTTATCCACTTGAAATTAGAGTGTCTATGGGCTTCAAATCTTGAAGATTGTACTTATTTAGCATGTCAATGGCATACTTGGCTTGATAAATGAATAGTTCCTCTTTATTTTGAGGAAATTCCGTTCAAATAAATTAATTCATATGTTTAATGTCATCATCTCAAATTTTAATTTCATAATTTTTTTGAATTTATTTAACATCTCCATAGAGCTACCTATAAAGATCAAGTCATCTACATAGAGACAAACATATAAAACATTAAAACTAGATGCTTGTATGTAAGGAGTAGGTTCAATTTGACTTATCATAAATATTTGATGCAATAAATAGATATAAATTATTTAGAACCAAGCTCATGAAGCTTAATTCATCCCATAAAGAGCTTTATTTAACTTATATACCCAATATTCTTTACCCTTTGGTTCAAAACCTTATGGTTGCCCCACATATACTTCTTCTTCAATCACTCCATTTAGGAATGCACTTTTGATATCTATTTGATGGATTTTACATCCTTTATTAGAATATAAATCAATCATTAGTATTATTTTATCTTGAAGTGTCACAAATTTATAGGTTTCTTCATAGTCAACCCCATACATTTATGCAAATCCTTTTGCAACTATTCTAGATTTTAACTTGTCAATTTGTGCCATCACTTTTAACCTTGGCCTTGTAGACCCACTTTGTATCGATGACATATTTATTAAAAGGAGGATAAACTAAATTCCATTTATCATTCCTTCCAATTGAATCCATCTTTAAATTCATAGCATCAACCCATTCTTTCTTTTAACTTTCTTCTGCATAACTTCTAGGTTCACTCATCACAAATGATAATGCAAACATAGTAGTTTCATCATAAACATCATCAAATAAGTTACCTTATTGGTTTTTTAGCCTTATGATCCTCCTCTCATAATTTTGATTCAACATCTAATTGGTTGGATTAGTATTCAACAAATGTTTATTCTTTCTTGGTGTTGATGTAGATGGACAACTAATCTCTTACAAAGATATAGCATTATTTCCTGTTAAACTATAAACTTGTGTAGGAATTTGTGAGCCTTAAAAATAAACTTTAAGAGGTTTATCCCCTTTATTTATTGAATTTTTTATTTAAATTATTAGAATCATATAGCATGAGCTAAGGGTAACTAAGTAAAGACCTAATTTTTGATGTTATCCATGACATTTTGATTAGTATTTGGAATAGGATTCAAAGCTAGGAAATTTGGATTGATATTGGGCATGGATAGAGATTGAAATCAAGGATTCAACTAATGGTCAATATCAATGGCTTCATCATAAGCCTATGGTAGTGTATTTATATTTTTGGCCCTGCACAAGAATACTATGATCATTAAATATAAGATGTTTTTGTAAAGTTCTAGAGCTAATGCAGTAGTGGCTCTATAAAATATGTCAATACAACTATACATATTTTGGAATACTACATTAAATGCTCTAATTAGCTCATTAGGTTTTCTTTTCATACTAGAAAAATGTTGATATATCACACTAGGGTTAGTAACCTACCCAAATTGTGCAATTAATGTATTATGACATTAATCCCATAATATTATTGAATTCTCTGTAAGGTTAAGGAACCAACCATATGTGACATATTTCAAGATGAAAGGGAATAGTATGCATACAATGTCTTTATGGACCATATTTTAGCAATCCCAAATAGGTCTTAAAGGGTTTCATATGTTATTTTGTATGTCTTCCCCTAGAAGGGAAAAATGAATGAATATATTGATCAGGATTCCTGGGCAGCCCATGGATGAGACTAGCTACAACAATTGGAGAACTCACAAACTAGTCCATAGTGAAATGTTGAGGTTGGTTCCCTTGGGTTGGTGAATTTTATTGAGTTATGACTCTCTTATGGATATCTCTATCTGATATGGGTCTTTGATGAACTTGTAAAGTTAATAATAATAGCAAAGTATAATTGAAATTAGATCTTGTTAACCTTATTGGTTAATCTAGTGTTTGAAACTTAAGTGATTCTAATTATCAAATTTTGGGACCCTCCTTCTAGCACCAGATAAAACTTTTTGATGTGGATTTTATGCACACCAAATATATTCATGGGAAATTCCTTCTAGTTTTAACTTAGATGAGGATTCACTCCAAGGCATGCATTTTGGTACTTAGTTTTGTAAATATCTACATGGTGGAATAATGGTGATCATAGTGGTTGTCTACCCTAGATGGTTTGGATGTGGCGGGTATCTAAAAATTAATCTATAATTCTACTTACGATGGGTGGATGGATATAAACTAAGGTGTATCTAATCAAAAAATATAAAAGAGGGATAAGTAGGACATAAAATAAGGGGTTTTATGGTCCAGTTGAATATCAAACCCTTTCAAGTTGACTTACTATACTAGGTTGAGTATATGTAATGAACTAATGTTTATTATGAGTTAGCTATAAGCACATAACATAAGCAACAATAGTAAAGAGTCAAAAGAAATAATTGAAATATTACCCACTGATTATAATCAAATCCTTTATTCGTACCATATTTAAATGCATATCCACAATCACTAAAAAAAATGTTAATATGATCTATAGTCAAAGAGCTAACTAAAACTAACAGAACATTCAATCCAATCACTGCAAATAAAGAACATACACAATTTCCTATAGATTTATCAACTTAATGGAAATTCTTTGACGAAACATCGAGAATTAGAAGAGACAACACATTCATATAAACTTATAGAACCATTAGGAACTTTATTTGCTTGCATTAATTACCAAATTTCTCCTCTTTTATAATGAATGAAACTAAAACATATATAGCTTTGGATGGGCATCGCCTCATCTTCAAAACTTGTTGCATATTTACAAAGTCTAAAATAATATTGCCTCTTAATTTAGCATGAAACTCTTCCATGACTATAATGTTTATTAAAAAACAATTATTATTTTAACTTTACAATTTACATGTACAATTTATATACCAAGAAAGTATGCAAAAATTATATATAAAAATATGACATTACAAAGCTTGAGTAGAACTGCTAGTGATAATTGGGCTTGATGTGGACCAACTTCTAGTTGGACCTAATTAACTAGTCATACTTAAAATAGGGGATGTTGATGTAGCATTGACAATGAAAGGACCTGACATTGCCATAATGACTAAAGATGTGACTGTAGTTTCCACCAAATATGGTCTTGTTTAAGCATGCAAAGGAGCTATAGTAGAAGCAAATCTTGAAAACACAACTCCTACTGAAGTGAGCACTAAAGTTCATATATAAGAGGATGCCATATTTGTTCATGTTTGGGCTTGTAATGATAAATTCCCTGTCTGGACAACTAACTATTTGTGCTTATCTATATCTTGTTTTAGTTTATTACATGCAGTCATGCATGCGACAAATTCTAACTCTGTAGCTTCAAAATTGATGGTTGATAGTTTAAATAATACATGGATCATGTTCATCAATATTATGTGCAAGCCCAATGCCTATGCTTGGGATACATTATCCTTAGGAAAGGTGATCATTTGGATGACGTGATCACTACTCCCAAAGCCCATGTTATCTACTTTTGCTTTAAAATTATCAATGGATAACTTGAACAAATTATTAAAAAAATGTTCTAACCACTACCTACCCTAATGGAGTATATATAATGGGTATGTGAATATCTTTAAGTACTTTATTTTATTTATGATCCTGATGAGTCAGTTGTTCCTCTAGTTCATGAATTTATTTATGCCACTCCATGAGTTGAATCCTTTTATTGTTCACATAGTTTTATGCTAGAGTTGTGTCTGGAAATTGTAAAAATTAAGGCCTGAATATAATTTTTGCCTATTTGCCTTAAAAATGAAATTGAATTTAGAATCCAAACTTTTCAAAGACTCATAAAAATTCACCACATTTTCCCATTGTGGATGAGACTCAACTCTTGCTTCACGTATCTAGCATATAATTTTGTAAAGTGTATTGGTCGAGCTCTAATCATTGTCTATTATATACTATGGGGTTTTTATTCTGCCCTATGCTTCGAATATTTTATTAGTCTATTGCAAGCCATGAAATGTCTTCTTTAAAACACCCCTAGTGGCATCAACCATGGAAATTGGGTCTTCTTAAACCTCATCATCTTCCCTAGGTAAAGTCCTCTTTTTAGTCAATGAGATAATCTCCTCCTCTCTCCTGAACTCAATCTTCTTATCTCTAGAGGTTAGTGTTATTTTCCTTACCATTTTTTATTTATTGGAGACTTCTTCAAATTCTATAGTCAATTTTGGTTCTTCATTGATAACCAAATCTTGGCTAAGCAACTCCTCCACTTGCATTTGTTGAATCCATGGATTTATCATCAATATGCCCTAAGAGGAGGTTTGGACATGGGATTAGATGGCATGAGATGATGGGCTTCATGGAGGTGACATAAGGGTGAAGGGGTCAAGTGAGGGAGATGGATTGGGTGATGTGTAAGGTGAAGGAAAAGGTGGAATGACCATATTCTCTTTATAAATCTTAGTTTGAGGAGGAAAACTAATTATATACTTAGTGAGGCTAGGATATTCCTGGACAATAACCAATGGTGACTCTCACGTAAGGCTTCTAACCATTGAAAATCCTAATTGAGTAGAAAATGTGTCTACAAGGGATATATGGATAAATTTGACATGGATACTAAATTTTCAAAATTTGGGCTAGTCAATGTAATATCTATGCCAAATATAGAAAAAATACGCTGTGTAATGGTAGCTTGTGTAGAAATGGTGCAAATGGTGTATATGTGGCAATCATGGTGTTAGTGGTAGAAGTATTAGTATAATTAATCAAATAATCCAAAAATTTATTAGAAACACTAGTGGCAACAATAGTAATTAAATCCAATGAGGTAATAGTAAGGGGGAACAATTGAAATAGTTAGTACAACATGAGAAGCTGGGGAAGCAATTACTTGTGTTGAGTCCTATGTAGTATCCATTGAAGTATCCATAGGAGGAATAACTAAAATGATGTAACATTAGGAGTGTCAGTTATTTTAATTTATTGGTCTACAACTTTGTCAATAATATGAACTTGATCTTCATTTCCAATTTCTTCTTGTTCTTCATCTTGAGTTTGAGGAGGACTAGGGCTTGGCATTCAAAAGGTTCCCTATGGAGGTACCTTTAGGGAAATGTTAAATGCAGCCTCTTATTCTAAATCATATTCATAACCTTCCTCTCAATTCCTCTCTTATGAAGACTTGTTTATATTATCCTATGAAAATGTTCTTTTACATACTCATATTTTGTGTCAAAGTAGGTGATCCCTAGAGATGCACCTAAGTAGTGGGGTGGCCTATCCTCTTATTGTGTAACCTTGGGAGGTTCTTGGGTGGTAGGCACAGTTTTTTATACTTGAGTTAAAATAAGAGGGATAGCTATAATGTTTACTATAGGAGGATATGGTGAATGAATGTACACTAGAGCTGGATTTGGTGGAGCTATGTCAACAACTAGTGAAACACAAACAAAAATTTTGAAACCAAGGGTCTCCCTATATCTAGAGCATTTTGCCCTGAACCCTTTCACTTTAATAAATTCTTGAGGACCCTTATTTTTAACTACTCATTAATTTATTCCCCTAGCTCTTCCTCTGCTTGAGGTTACTCTGCCTATTCTTAGGTCTCACCCATATCTTGTTTCTTTATCCTATCGGCATCATATTTTATGATGGAGGGATCACATTGGATCAATTGATAAATTATCATTGACATCCATACTTCTCTCATATTTATATATAGTTTGGAATCCTCTTCATCATTCAGAAAAATAAAATCATGCCCATATTTTTGGTTGTCAAAACTATACTTGAACATGCCATCAAAATTGTTTATGTGTTGCACCACCACCTTTCCAAGGTCCCAAAATCTAAATTTTCCATTCTAAAATGGAAATAACATCGATGATAATAAGTCTTAGCAAAATTTTCCCAAATTTTAAATTATTGTATCCCAATACTAAGAGGTGTCTTGTGAAACTTTTGTAGTTTATCCCTCCTAAGATTCTCATCAATACTATTAGAAAACTGATAGGTTATATCCTAGTCAGCTAGTTTTTTAGGGACCAACTTGGGAAGATAAAATGGTTCCACTAATGTTCCCTCCACCATGATAACTATATGGTTTTTGTAGAACCATTAGTCCCCTAATGATTTGAGCAATCTCTTGACTTATATAGACAACCTTGGCATTGGTTGCTCATTAATTGATTTGTATACTATTGGATATAAATTATTTGTTATCCTTTGCATGTGATCTCTAAATTTTTTAATGCGATAAAAATCAAAATCATCATATATTCTTTTATGTCCTCTATATTCCCAAATGGAGTTGTAAATGAAGCTCGAAGTACCACAAATAACATCTACCAAATAGGAAAGCATATAAAATTTAATGTCTGCCCTATTATGTGTGACTCTTTAGGCTTTAAAATTGTAACTTATGATCTCCCATAATGCAAGGATGCTCTTATTTTCAATAATCATAGATAATAATAGAACCCGAACTTCATCCACATAAGTTATGGATGGGGCTCCATGTATCATTTTTAGCAATGCCATGTAAATTTTGACACCAAGACTGAATTGGGAAATTGGGACCTATTTCCTCATGGTAAACTTATTAGGATTTTTATCCCATCCTTGCAGAGTGTCCATAACCTTATTTCCATTAAACCATTCACTAATTATTTTATGAATGTAAGGCAAGTCTAGTTTCAAAAGTCTATCATGTTTTTAAAATGTTATGCCAGTTACATAGGCCACACCTTTTGTGTTGTTATTTTTATGAAAGATGTCCTTAGTGCATGTATATACTATATACAAATTAAACATTAGGTCTATGTATTGAAATACTTCAGGTTTGGTTGTTGATTTGTAAAGTCTAATGGCTTTGATGCAGATAAAATCATCTATATAGTCTCTATCCCCAAGCATCAAGTTGTCATAATCACTACATGGCCCAACAAGGTCAAACTCTACATAAATAATTGAATAGTGATGAAAGGAATTATATACAAAAATAGATTGAAATTTGTGTCTTTTTACTCTTGTGCAATCCTAAAATAAAACATTAAGGGAGTAGGTTATTGGTTCTTGATTTCTAAGCTCTATTTTTGTCTTTAATATTATGGTTTTTAATCACTATAAAGATATGGACAATAATTTTCAAGTTAACAGATTGGAAAATGTAATTCGATTTGATTTGGGAACATGGAATATAGTCCACTTGATAGCGTAAAATTCATTGCTTGAATGATCTGTTTGTGAGAATAAAGTAAAAAAAATGATCTTTTTCAACTTTCTTTCTAATTTAAGTTTGATTTTATGACATAGGCTTTTATGGGGCTTGGTTTGACATATGGTGCTCTATTGTGAATTTCAATAGATTATTTATTTTATTAAGTTTTAATGTGCTCTTCTTACCTTTTAGAGATGCCATGATATCACTTGGTCACTAGTATACTTCTTATTCACCACTTAATGTGTCTATAATGAAATATAGCCTCTAATTGTATCATTGTGGGATGCAAGGTGTAATTTCACTTTATCACTTGGTCAAGCCTTTAAACTTGAATCTAGGTCATGTTAGTGTATGGAGTAATGAGGTGGTGACATGTGGCAGTTGAAGGTGTTAAAATAGACATGTGTAGTAATCTTTGAGTGACACATGGTAACTAATTATACTATGAATGACATATGGTAATCAATCCTACATTACCTCTTATGTATATATGTATTATGTCATTTATGTGTAGTGAGATGACATCATGTGGCATGATCTCACTCAGTTAGTTGGTCACCTGCCTATGTAATTTTCCCTTTGTATTGAATTCTATGGCAAAGTTAGATGAAGATATGTGGTGTGATCTCATTCAATCAATTGATCACTAGTTTTTTTGACTTAGGACTCTAGTCTAAGAGTTGTGATGAGGCAAGATGTAGATACATGGAATAATATCACTCAGTCAATTTGGTGCTTTATCATTACTTTTGGTAACTTAGACATCTCATTAAGTTTTAATGTGAGATTCTTCCTTTTACAGTTGGCATGATATCTCTTAGTCACATTTTTTATTCTTATTACTCATCATTGACTGTGTGAATAATGAAATGTAGCCTCTGAATTTATTAGTGTGGGATGTATGGCATCCATTTGTTTTACCACTTGTTCAAGCCTTCAAATTTTCCTTTAGGTCGTGTTAGTGTATAAAGCAGTGAGGTGGTGACACGTGGTGGCTAATGGTGCTAAAATGGACACATGGAAAAATTATCAAGTAGCACATGGTAGCTGACTATATTCTAAATGACACATGGTAGTTAGTCACTACGTCAATTGGTCTTCATCTCTATATTTTTTTATTTGAGTGCAAGATTTTATGTAGTGAGATGATGTCACATTGCAAGATCTCTCTTAGTCCCTTGGTCACCTATCTATGTAATTTGGCCATTATATTGATGTTTACAATAAATTGAGATGATGACATGTGGTGTGACCTTGCTCGGTTGATTGATCACTAGTTTTTATGACTTAAGACTTTGAGCTGAGAGTTATGATGAGGTGAGATGTAGATACATGGAAAAATCATGCTCGATCAATATGTTTCTTGTTTCCACAACTTAATTTTTTTACCGAAGACTTGCGATGAATCTTGATAGTGACACTTGGCATGATCTCATGCATTCAATTGGTTGGAATAATTTGAAACTCAATACACTGAATAGACATCGATGATCTATGATATTTTTATAAGGGAAATACATTTCTCATTTCAAGTTTGAGTTGTAAAGTAAGTATGACCTGTAACCAGATCTTGATAAACTTAACAAATAGTGATTAGTTGGGTTAGTCAAATAAATCAAATTAAGAAACAAATCACCTTTTTAATTAATTAATTCCCTTATTTTAGTCCAAATTTTATACAATAAAAAGTGAATAATAGAACTTAGGCTTTGGTATGTTTAGCTTTTTAGGGTTAATTTATGTCTTGTTGGGGCCAAACATAGGACTTTGAAGGATAAAGGGTACCTATTTGAATTTTTTTAAAATGGGGTGTGTTAGTCACAACATAAAAATATTAAGATTCTTAGTCTCCTTATGAGCGATTGATGTATATCCTTATAAGATCAATTTTATTGTCAACATGATTATCCTTGATCCATTCATGACATTCACACTTAACTTGGGAAACATTGGCCAATCTGATGATTTGTCCCCAATATGGTTTATTGTATCTATTCCATAAATTCTCTCATAAAGAAATATGTTACTCTTAAATGGATCAATACACATCAAAAATATTTTGATAACATGAAGGAATCATTACTTAATACTCTTAATCCTTGGAAACATTATAGTGATCGTCCTCTCATCATGTACACATCATCTACCCCAAAATTAGTTGGGTAATTTCTTGCACAACAAGATGAGTCAATAAAAGAGTATGTCATTTATTATATCATTTGTGCCTTGATAGATTATGAGATCCATTACATGATAGTGGAGTGTGACCTTACAATTTAATTTACAGCTGAAAAGCTTTGATATTATATGTTTTATCATACCATTTATGTCATTTTGCATCCCAATCTTCTTCATCATTTATTATCAAAAGCTTTCCTACCTAGAGATAAAATCTGCAGATGAATGGTACTGGATGGTACTTGTAATGGAGTTTGAATTAATAATTATTAAATCAAAAAGCAATCAAAGGCCAAGTGATCATCGATCAAATTGTCATCACGCCCATCCTATCTAAAATTCACCTTCAAGATGCTCTTCCCAATGAAGAAGTCTTCTTAATTGAAGGTATTCACCAAGTTATTTCTCTCAAAACTCATTTTCATGATTTCATGATTGATATTGAATCAAAAGCCCTCAAAGAACCCAAATTAGTAGTCTCTAAACCTGAATCCAAAGTTATCATAGAATAACTCTTTGAAGCTATGATTGATTCTCATGAGGAAACTTGGACACTTCATTCTATGGATCCAAGTGCCTTCAAGGAGCTAGGGTAGGCTGTGTCTTGGATGACCCTTATAGAAAAATCTTTCCTATAGATTTTTTATTAAACTTTGAGGTCACTAATAACTTGGTTGAATACGGTGCTCTCATACTTGGGATGCAATCAACCATATATTTATATATCTCATATTTACATGCCTTAGGAGATTCACAAATTATATATTGCCAAGTTAGTGATGCATATCAATGAAAATGTGAAAACCTCATCGCATATCATCTTGTTGTTTCCACTGTTTCCAAAGATTTTACATCTTTCACGAGTAAATAAATTCTACAAGAACAAAATGCCATCTCAATTTCTCTTGCTTCATAAACTTATATTTTTAATCCTCATCAATCAATGCATGATTTGTAGTTTCTCATCCACTTGAGGAAATCATCGTATACTCTACAATCCAAGGATGATTCTCTTATTTACCACATCAAATCCATCACTACTCAACAAACCTTATGGTATAAATATATCACCCAATTCATTAAACAACATACTTATCCTCCTCAAGTTGACTCTCATGAAAAGACTAAACTCTGCAAGATTGATTGAATATGTGTTTGTGTGTGAATTGATTGATTGTTTGCTTATGTGTTTTATTAATTGGTTACATTATACTTTACACTTAGGTCCTAAATTTTCATATCTTGATCTAGATTCATGATCATTTGTATCTAAATTTTTCTTGGTTAAATGCATTATGTTTTACACTTAGGTCCTAATTTTTCATAACTTGATCTTGAGTTGTGAACATTTTTATTTGAACTAGTCCTTACGCAAATTGACAAAAATGATATCATGAATCATTTTATAATTATGATGCATAGTATCATGTGCAAAATTTAAAATCAAGTGCTTGAGGCTTATATATAATGTTGCATAAAGAGAAAATATCCCCTTGCAAGATTCATCAGCATGGCTTAATATGCTCGTAAGTAATCATCATAACATCGTCTCATTTTCCACAATGAAAACAAAACAACTGATAAATATGACTACATATATAATAATCATGATAAATATCTACAATTGAGCATATAAAAAGAGTCATATACATTCTACATTATGATCACATGTCAATACATCAAATCAAATCACATCATACTCAACACTAAGTGAATCCATTCATCACGTTTGCTATCTAAATCAAGTGTAATATCATCATGAAAATTAGACAATAGAATCATGGAAAAAAAAATATTAACATCAATATCAACCATCTACTCTACATCATTAATCAACAACAATGAAATCCAAATCTACATCATATATATCAAAGGTATATCAGAGTCCATATACACCATGTGATAAAAATGAATATCTATGTACATCTCAAAACAATGTCTATACATCGAGATATGTACATCTCCAAAAAAAATGTAGAGTTACCAATCCAAAATCAGCTTTGACTCTGATCATTCAATGGTGGTGGTTGCGGTGGTGGACCCATCTATGTTGCATGTGGTAGTGACTATGCCACTGATCTTTGGAAGGCTGAGGTACGATGTGATATTGATGATCTCATCCTACTCTATCTATACTCCTAAAAGGATGGATTTCTCTAAATCTATAAAATTTCACTCTCATAAAATCATCTATAGTAATTGGCCTCATCTTTGGCCCACATAATATCTTATAAATCCCTAGCATAATATATTATAAAGTCGTAGCTAATCCTTATTGCATGATAATCTACCTAACCTCATCTCACTCCCTACAAAGCCTTTGTGCATTTGCTCATGCCCTATCTAGCTAACTACTTGTTATCACCCATTCAACATCCCTCATCATCAGTTGACCCTGAATAGTCATCATCTGTGCAACCTACCCCCTCAATGCGATGATCTTTGTGTCTCTAGCTATAATTAGACTCTATATTCTAGTGGCCTCAACCTAGGCACCTAACAATTGTACCTACAATCCAACCACCTCTTACTCTAATCCTAAGATATTTATCACCCTCATTGTGATCTCCCTCTACAATTTATCTATGGTGGCTTGATCGACCTTTGACCTACTCAGCCCTGAAGTACCTATTTGATTTGTATTTTGTCCCCTATTAATATCCTAGTTGAATCCTCCTATTATTGTAAGTGTCACATTGGCATCATGCCCCTCTATTAGGACGAACACCCTATCCCATATCAACATCATATTCTGAAGATTGTCCATCATTATTATTAAAATTGCCATTATTATTTATGCTTCTACTACTCTTAGGATCAAAATAAATTATCCGAGGGGAAACCTACTACAAGGGTACATGTATCACCTACTGAAGAGGTGATTGTATTTTTAAGGAAATATACACCTGCCTTTATCCATGTACCTATCTTAGAGTTGGTCTAACTCATCTCTGGTGTTGCCTCAACTATTGGGCCATGTGTTGCACATGTTGTTTTAATATGTGTGACCCTGGTGGCTTAGGCATCATAAATTTGACCACCTTGAACTATGCCCACTAGGTTGTATATATCCTTATAATGCCAACATATGTTACTCCATCATAGACCCATGTAACTGGTTATAATGTCATAAAAATCCCAACTGGATCTACCCTTAGGATGATTTTCCCCACTAACTAATATCCCATGCCACATTAAAAAATATTGGGGCCCATCAGGAGCATCTTGCTAAAGCCCAAACTATCTCTGTACTCAATCAAGATGGTATCACTCCACAATGGATTCATGTTGCCCTATGATATAATAAGGTTTAATCATATAGCACATTAAAGAGTTGTCCTTTAGCCATCCAAACTGAACATATATGTAGGGACACTAGATAAATTATCCATCTAGTATCTCATTTATAACCTACCAATAGAAGGGTAGGTCCCCTCTATGACCTTGTCAACCTCCTCCTATTAGGTACTAGCCATAAGCAAGCATCTCCTTTACACCTCATTGTCATTTTGGGCCCACTATCTATTTAATAGCAATGTGCTCCCAAGCCCATACATGTAACAAATCACACAACCCAATCTTCATGCCTCACCAATAGACCACCATGCGTAAATCCTAGTATAATTGGGCCAATGCCACAATCCCCCAAGCAAAGCATGCTAACACCCCTCCAAGGCCCATATGAAAATATCACCCTCTTTTGTTAGGAAGAAATATATCACTAATAATAGCCATCAAGATCACATTTTAATCGATTAGTGGCTCAGCGTCCAATACATCTATATCTACAACACCCTCCTATATCATAACATTCATGATGCCAATTAGGTCCTCTAAAACTCACTATTATCCTTACCATAGCCAATAAATATCTCATCTATGGATAAGAATGCACATAAAGTTCCAAATATCCCCTAATGTCATGATGGGCTCTCTAATAGGTAAAAAGAACGTGTTAGTCTCTAAGTGTCAGTGCTTAGCTAATGTAAAAAATACCTATCTAGTCTAATCATTGGCTTTTGCACTATGTGTAGCAATCCCACCACCCCAAGTAGAGTTGCAAGCTCCTTGGTCCATATGTCAGGCTATGATAGGATGCATGATCATCATTCAAAAGTTATCAACATTGGAACTTGCTCTTTCAATTCAAAACATGTCATAACACTTAATCAAATCTATCTATTTAGACATTGATAATAAAATCAAATCAGACATTACTCTTATTTCCCCTAAATCATCAAAGTTATTCATTCTAATCAAATCCAACCACATTCCAATTAAACAAAAATTACAATCAAATAATAATTTGGTAATTTCACCATTTTTGATGATATCATCATTTCATAGGATGATCTCATTATTTGTCAAGTCAATCTCACCATTTTGGTGAACCCTAATTTGACCATGGTGTTTCCATCATTTTCCTTTATGATATCATCATTTAGTAGGGTGTTCTCACTATTTAGGAGGACTATCCTATTTTTTTGATAATTTCCAAGTTTTTTCCCTATTAATACCATTTTTTAGGTGATTTCTATTTTTTTTGGCATTCTCACTGATTCCATTGGTGATATCACCATTTTCATGAGGGTTACTGATGTTTTAATCACATTCACGTCATTTATGATGACAATCTCATTATTTTCATGTTTTTTTTAAAATAAACTGATCATTATTTGTCCTAATTATGCCTAACATGTATGACATTAAAAATAACAAAACTTGAAGTACTCACTGAATGCTCATTCCTTAGTGGTTACCTATACTCTCATACTCACCCGCCAAGATCCTTGTGCTGAGGAATGTGTGCCATCAAACTCAAAATGATCACACGAAAAATATAGAGCAAATATTTTTGAATAAGATGGGTGAAAATGAAATATTTTCACCCCCCAAGAGTTAATTTTATACCCCCAAATTTGAATTTTTACCCCCATCCCTCCCATTACTTCATTCTTCTTTCTAGGAGGCCTATTTATGGCTCTTTTATCTATTTTCATCCCCACTTTCATTTATCTTCCTTGTTTCTTGGCCTCTCCTACCATGAAACACGTCATTTTTTCCTTTCAATGGTCCATCCTTCAAAAATATTATTTGGCCACTCCCTCGAGGGGGCATCCTAGGCATCCCAAACGTCATTTAGGGCATCATTATAAAATTGTTTCTCAATAAATTGGATAGGAAAACAAAATGTGAACATTCTTTGATAAATATCAAATTATTTTAACAACTTTTTCATTATTTAAAAACTCATTACTTCATCTATGTCTTGCAACACCCTTTCAAACAGGGACACGATGTAGACACTCCAATTTCATCACTTGCATGTCTAAATTACAATCAAAATGACTTTCTAAAAAAATGAACAAATTTAACTAGAAATTGTCAATTATTCTAAATCATCTATAAAACTATTGATTTTATCACGAATCACAATGACACATCCATAATTGGGGCAATGCATCATAACACAATATCAAAATTATCAATAATGTTCCAAATCAAGTTGACACTTTGCAAATGTTACCACATGACAATTAAATAAAATGTTGTATTGATAAGCAACATTGTAAAAGTCATATTAATTTTCATGGCTAATAAACTATTGTTAATTAGGCCTGATTCTCCTCTAATGGGAAGTTCCATAGTTTTTTGGAATTTTCTATTTTCTAAAATACAAATTGGATTATTACCTCACCAAATATGACATCATCAGTGCAAGTGTGCGATAAAAAGGTATGGCATGCTCTTACAAACCTCTTATGCACATCATATCCTCATAATTTGAAACTCTTACATGCTCCATG
>JARHVA010000095.1:6635000-6777500 GCA_037957365.1 Torreya grandis | reverse complement strand
GAATGGAGAGTTCGAACTAGGAACCTATGCAAGATATTATTTCATAGGGGTTTTTGAAAATGATCTAGATCATGATAAAGACTTTGGGGGAGGTTCATACTTTTAAAAAAATGTGGGGTTTTTCATGAAACATTGGCATACTAAATTCAAGCCAATGGAGCTGCTACCAAAAATAACATCGGTCTAGATCTATATGTATGCCCCACCATAATAATTTTGGTCAAGGTATGTCTTTGAACCTATAGCTAATAATTTAGGTAAATCTATGGAAACATCAAGGTGATATCATGGAAAAGGACTCTCTAGTTATGCCAATTTTTGTGTTGAATTAGATTTAACTAAGCTTTTCCCTAAAAGCATAAAGTTAAGAGTAAGCAAAATGTAATGGACCCAAGATTTGAATTATGAAAGCATATCTTTTAGATGCAGACACTACATGAACATGGGTACCTCATTAGGGAATGTTCCATGGTACGTAAAGTAGGAGATCAATATAACACACCAAAAATGGCTAAAAAAGATGTTGATGGATTCAAGAAACCCAAAAATTATTATATAGCTAGAAATAAGACCAATAATATAACCCAAGGAAGCCCTAAAAAAATCTAGGAAGGACCCAAACCAACTAAAACTATTTCAAGAGAAAAAAAAATTGTTCCATAAACATAATATCAAATAGAAAAGAATGTCATGGAAAAAGAAGATGCAATGCAAGATTATGGGTTCAAGTCAGAACTAGAAAATATCCTTCAAGACCCTATCAAGGAAATACTAAAATATCAATAAAAAGATAAAAGTAAGGATCACCAGAATAAAAAGAATGACAACATGAAACACAATACAAAAGGAAAACAATGAGCCAGTCAATAAGAAGAAGAAGAACTAGATTCTAAAACATAAGAGAATGGATAGGAATTTATCATACTCATAATCAAAATCTGAAAGGAGATTTCAAGTCCAAACCAACCAGAAGGTCAAATATAAAGAATAAAAGACAATAGGTAACTATGGAAGATGTAGTAACATGTAGCTAGAAATAGGTAGATACTCTCTTGGCAAGCACCAAATGAAGCAAACCTGCTCAATGAAGATTATCTCCTCAAATATAAGGGGTCTTAATGCACCAAATAAAATAATAATAATGAAGCATGTTATTACTTATAGTAAAATGAATGTCCTCTTGCTTTAGGAAAGCAAGATTGAGATACTCTTAGCTTAAATCAAGAGTCTTTCTAACAGTCTAAATAAAGGGTTGTTTGGAAGTAATGTAGTACACTCAATAAGAGGATTAATTATTCTTTGGAATCCGCTCATAATAAAATTATAAAGTCTCATTATAGAGAGCCAATATCTCTTATGCAAAGTGATTAGCTTCAATTCCGTTCTCAATTTTAAGCTGGTCAATATTTATGGCTCATAAAGAGAGAAAGAAGAAGTTTGGAAGTAGATGGGATTGAAAATGGGAATTGTTCCAAACACAACATGTATTGTTGGATGGGAATTTAATTCCAAGTTAGATGCTTCAGAAAAGTAAGGAGGAAGAAGAGAGAATCTTAATAACCCTAATTTTTGTAGATTCATAGATGAAATAGATCTCTTGGATGTCAAACCCTCAAATGGGTGGTTTACCTAGAGTAATAGGAGAAAAAGTAAGGACCTTATTATGTAAAGGTTAGTTATATTCCCTACTTTGATGAAATGGTTGAAAAATAGTTACCTTCTGTCCTTAGAAGTCCTAAAGTTCATTGGATTGAATCATTGACCAATAACTTTATGGATATAAGATGATAACTAACCTAAAAATTCTCCTTTCAAATTTTAAAAAATGTGTATGGAACACCAAAAAATTTATGATATGGTTATCAAGCGTTGGAATAATGCTAACATAAGGTATGGTATAGAAATGTTTCAATTCTCTAAAAAATTGAAGTCTCAAAGTAGTGTTAAAAGATTTGAATATGGAATCTTTTAAGAACATATTTCAAGAGAAAATTAATTGGAAAGCTAGAAGTGAAAGTGTACAAAAAATAAATATGGAAGGAATAAATAATGAAAACCTTCTCGAGGAAGAAGAAGATGTTGCCTCTAATATGGAAGATATCCTCAAGAAGGAAGAAATCTATGGGAGATAGAAATCAAGGATCAGATGGCTCAAAGAGGGTAATAGGAATACTAAATTCTTCCACCAGTCCTACAAAATGAGTAGGTAATACAACTTTATAATGGATTTGGACATAAGATAAGGTTTAGCAGTGGAGGGCCCACATGAAATCAAAGAGGTTATGGTAAACTTATGGAAACACACCCTCAATGAATATCATAGTTCAAGCAAATAAGAACATGAAACTTTCCTTAATCATATCCCTCATTTGGTCACCAACCAGGATAATGATTTATTAATGGCAGACATTTCATTAAAAGAGGTAAAAGTAGACCTTTTGAACATGATAGGAGATATATCTCTAGGGCCAAATGGCTTCCCAGCTCTATTTTTTCAATATTTATGGGAGGTCCTTGGTGAACATATCAGAGAGGTCATTGAAGATTCTAAAGATTCCAAAGCTATGTTAAAAGCTCTTAATGCTACCTTCTTGGCCCTAATCCCTAAGAAATATGACTCAAAATCCCCAAAGTATTTGAAGCCTATCTCTCTCTATAATACTATCTACAAAATTATCTCTAAAGTTATCACTAACAAGTTTAAGATAATCCTCCCATCATTGATCTCCAAGGAGTAATGTGGGTTTGTCAAAAGAAGACAAATTTCAGATGGTATCATCTTGGCCCATGAGATCATACATTCTCTAAGTATTCAAAAAAAGGAAAGGAATGTTTATCAAGTTGGATATATCTAGGACATATGATAAATTCAATTGGGACATTCTAGATGGTACACTATAGAGGTTCAATTTTAGAGACAAATGGAGAACTTGGATCAAAAGTTGTTATGCAACTCCTACATTCTATGTGTTTGTCAATGGTTCTTCGGAAGGATTATTTTCTTCTTCCAAAGGTCTACGATAAGGGGACCCCATATCACCCTACCTTTTTCTCTCATGATTAAGGTTTTCGATAGAAGATTCAAAGCTTTGAAAGATTGTTCTAAAATTAAAGTTATCCAAGCCACCTCATCAAGAATGAGCCACACTCATCAACAATTTGTGGATGAAACTATGCTCTTTGCCTCCCCATTTTTTCATGAAATCTAGGAGAATAGAGTTATTCTAGCAAGCTATGATAAATCCTTGGGACAAATAATCAACATGATAAAATCAAAGGTGATCTTCCTTAATGTTAGCCCTAGACACCATAAGTTTCTATGCATATTCTTAGGTTTGGAGAATTACACCCTCTTGGAAGATTATCTTAGATTTATTATCTTTAAAGGAATAGGGAAACAATACGTAGAATAGCTTAATTGATAAAATTAGAAGATTAACAGTTGGAAAGGCAAGCTATTATCCTCAACAACTCGACTAACTCTTATAAAAGCCATTCTTCAAGCCATGCCTATATATTGGATTTTTCTAATGGTTGCACCTAAAGGAATCATAAAATAAATTGATAAAACTCTTAGAACATTTATTGGAAAGTAACAATTGAGAATTTCAAAATTCCCCCAGTGGCTTGGAAAATGATTTGCAAGCTAACTTGCCTAGGAGGTGCAAACATAAGAAATATCAAAATGTTCAATATAGCACTTATTATTAAAATATTTTGGAGACTTGGCACAAGTACCTTTGAACATTAGAGAAATATTCTAATGGAGAAGTATCTTAATAGTGAAAATCTTGAAATAATATTCACTAGAAAAAGGCTTGCCTTAGGGATCAAAAATTTTAAATAGCATCAGGGAGGCAAGGGATTTCTTACTAAAAATTACATTAAAAAAAGTACAAAATGGAGAAACTATGAACTTATGGTAAGATTCATGTATTTTCAAACACCCACTTCAAATGGAGGAATTTGGAAGAATTAATGAGAAAAGTAAAGATATCTAGGAACACAAGGTCAATAACTACAAGGTGGAAATTATCTCACAACTACAAGGTGGAAATTATCTCACATGGATCTATTACTAGAAGTTAGAAGATATTTTATAATTAGGATGGCTATAAAAATGAGGCTCATGGGGAAATAAATAATCTCCTTCAAGGCTTTAATATTCCTTAGAATCCTAATAGTGATATTCTTATCTAGAACTTTAAAGGTTTAAGTCTTTACATAGTCAAAGATGGATATAATCAACAAATTATCAACTCTCATGTTGACATTGAGGATTTTCTTTGGGAGAAGATATGGTCATTTAAATCATGGTCAAAACCCAAAGTTTCTCTATGGTTGGCTATTCATGGGAAGATTTTAACAGGGGAGAATCTTAAGAAGAAAGGGTACGTAGGTCCCACAAGATGTGTTATGTGTTTTAATAGCACATAAGATGGGAATCACCTAATTTTAAATTATGATTATGTATCTAAGATCTAGTACAAATTCATAAAAAAATTCAAAATTAATTGTGAGTTAAGTAAGTGCCTCTCAACTCAGCTTCAAACATGGGAGTGTGATACTAATTTCAACCTATTATCATCTAGAAAGTGTGTTTAGAGAGAAATACAAGATTTTTCGATGAGCATCATGTGCATAGAACTTAGGAGCAACTCTAGAGAGAAATCAAAATGACTATAATTAATTCTCTTTCTATTACAGAAAGGTGGAAGAATAAAGAGGTTAATCTAGATGAATTGAATATTCTTATCAATTGGCCCTTCTTGAGAAGACATTATGATAATATGAAACCATCGAACAAAAGGATCAAGAAAGTAAAAAAAAATAGTTTTGGTTGGGAACTTCTACTAAAGGGTTGGTATAAGTTAAATTTTGAGCTTCTAAATCAAAACGAGGAGAATTAGGAGCTAGAGCAATCATAAGAAATGATTAAGGGGAAGTAGAGGTGTTTAAGAGTCTTTACATGGGTATCAACACTAATTATATATCAGAGGTGGAAGGTATAATTTTGAGACTAAAAATGGCTATAAAAAATAAGGTTAATAAGCTAACTATTGAGGGAGACTCCCTTATCTTGATAGGAGCGATTCAAGAGAAGAATATGTGGAACTAGTGGCTTTAGAGTTAAATTCAAGAAGGTAAGAACTTTTTGAAGCATGTATATAGAGAAGGTAATAGGGTTGATGATTGGGTGGTAAATTTATGTGTGAACTCAAATGCAATATCCATGACTAGAAGAATGGAAGATGTCATGCAATACACGAGTTTCCATGGGTTTAAAAATGTTATTATTGAAGAGTGTGAGAATAAATAATCAATTTAACAAGTGTAATAATTGGAAAAAAAAACTTAATCTTTTTAGTAATTACCATCAAATAACAAGTGCATGAATCATGCATGAAATTTCATTTTAGAAAGAATTTTTAGTAGGTAAACTTGCATGCAAAATACATGAACATCATAAAAGAATGCATACATTGATTAGGTTTTCGAGGTGTGAGATTATAAAGTTTGATTTTTATAAAAGCTAGCTTCTTGTTGTATTAGTAAGTTATTATTTTGGTAATTCTTGATTTTTTTTAAAAAAAATTATAAAACAAGACAGTTTCAAGAGGTTGTTAACAATTATCTACACTAGAAAAAGTAGTAAAAACTTTGGAGCACCCAGTTGGAATATCATGGCAAAGACATTCTTTTTAATATGATGCAAGTAGTCAGGTGAAATACATATTTTCTTGAAATCAATGTATCTAATATAAGATCTTAATAGTTATTTTAGATTAGGTTTGTATTTGACTTCTTTTACTAATAGTTTACAACTTTTTAATTGACCTTTTCTTATTCGAACCCATATGCATCTACCGAATTGCTCAATAATGATCTTAATTACTTTAAATAAAATGTCAATAAAATAGTAAAAAAATCTATGGTAATAATGTAAAAACTCCCATCACACAGTTTTTTGGTATGAGATTGTTTTCTTAGTGTTTTCATCATGGGGTTCACCAAAGAATAGTGTGGGGAAGTTTGTCTCCTCTAAAATTTGCCTTGGAAAATGCTAAGTGGTTGATGTCCTTTAGCTAGAGCAATTTTTATAATATTATCTTCGAGGTCATAAATGCATGTTAGGTCTGTAAACCCAAGAATCAAAGTATCACTAATATCTTCATCATTGGTGTCTTCATCTATAGGACCATTATAAATTTTAGTTTCATATCCCTAATTATCATCACACTAAGTATATAGGAGATGATCCCAGTCATGGTTTAGTTGTACAATTTTCATGTGATATAATTTTTTTTCACAATTTTTGTAAATCTTTCATGGTGACATTTGTGCAACATTTCATGATTGGAAAGGATTATTATAATGTAGGTGATGTTTTAGCTCAACAACAATGGTTGTTGTTTCGTATATGCATAGTGTTAATGCTTTTTGTACTAAATCAATGCTCATTGGGACATTAATTATTACTCCTTTCAATCAAAACTGAGATTTTTTGTATGAAAGGTGCCTTATTTGTGTAAATGCTAGTCTAGGTGCAACTAACCTTTATTTAAGATCAGTCAGAGCAACTATAAATGGCAACAAAGGATTCAATTCAATATGGTTAGGAGATGTAATTTTTTCCAACCTTCCACTTTTAAAATACCTACAACAAGCATGACATTTTTTTAATATGCTATTGTACCATTGACAACCAATTTGAAGTATGTTTCTTCCTCTTTTGTTCTAAAATATGTCATATTGAGCATGAAATGTAGATGTCTATGAATCAGGAAAGTATATATTGGTTTATTATGTGTTTTTTGTTTTTAAATTTTATATGAAATATTTATGATGAGGGTCATTGTGTCCTCTTCATTTACATGAATATGTCATTTCAAGTTGGGTGGTGTCAAACGACAGTCAGCAATAAGGTATACCAAATGGTTACTGTTAGTTGTTTGTTTGGGGTGATTTGTGCATAATATACTTTTAAAGTTCTAACCTACATGCTTGAATTGAAATCTAATCTATAACTTGTGAAATAAAACACCCTTATTGAATTGAAAGTACTTGGAAGGGAAATACTCTTGTTAGAATTGAAATTGCATTAAACTAAACACACTTTTAGTCTATTTACATAAATGTAAATTGCATGAAATACAAACACACAACTATTATATTTGTTGGAAAAGGAAATGCTTTGGAAGGGAAATTATGAAAGTAGGCTTATTTGAAACACACACGTTAACACACAGTCTTGTAATTGAGAGTCTCACAACATAATACTTTACATAAAATAATGGATGATAAACTGTAAGACACACAATAATATGAAATAACCATATAAAGACCAAGATATAGATCCTACTTATTCGATTGAGTGGGCCTTTCTCTCCATTAGAATATGATTAGGACACCATTCAATTTACATAAAATTCATGAAATTCATTTCTCATTACTTCTTTAAAATGTTTACAATACTCAAAATAATGATGTTCAAACTATTCAATCCTTAATAATCTATCTCTACTTACCTTTTTTTCTACCCAAAGGGACATTGTTTATATATCACAATGTTTTTACAACAATTGATTCAAAATATTTAACGACCTAACAAGATCAAATCTAACTAGGATCTTGCTTATTCCAAAACAATATCATAACTACATCTTTTCCATGTTTTAAGGAAGACCGATGGGAAGTGTTAGATTTTGTTTCACACATGATTCTATCTTTGCTGCCAATTGTAACTTCTTTTGTATTTTATAGAATCTAACCTTCATTTTGATAGAAGATCAAAACATAATATTTATAATCACTTATAACAAAACTTCTATAAATATAATGGCTAAAAAAATATACTAATATTTTTGGAAAGTCTATATATATAGTTGTTACAAATTTTCCCAACAATATACTAGATTGCTTCTTATCAAACATGTATGTGTTGCATCAATGTACAATCCTCATATGTTCTCTACCAAGCTTTCTATAATTATTTGGAATGGTTTGGACATCTCCAGATCCAGACAGGTGATCTTTAGAGCTAGACTAGTGATCTTTAGAGCTAGACTAGTGATCTTTAGAGCTAGACTAGTGACCTCTGGAGTTGGTCTAGACTAGTCTTTAGGAGTCTTCTGCTACCAAAAAATATAATATTCAACCATAATTCATTATTATGACCTATACATACAAAAATGGTGTCTTTTCCATGAAAATGTTAGAACATAGTGGTTGAAATAGGTAACAATAACTTTGCACAAAGCAACTAAGGTAAAATACTCATTTTCTACTTTGAATTAGTAATGAGTTCTATTATGCACATCTAAATACACTTAAAAGGAATAATTTTAGGGGGGAATGAGGTAATTACTTGGATATAATGAGACACATTTTATGGGATTGTCAATTTATACTTTGCTTTGATTTATTGGTTATTTCTAGTGTATTTTTTAGACACTGAAGTGAATTTGTGACAATTTTTTAGAGTTTTTTACTTGTTTTGTAAAACTAATAATAACACAATGACCTAAAGATTTAATGGTGTGTCCTCTGTTTAATATATTTTTTGTTTATAGAGTGGATCAATTTGGATATGAGTGTTTGCTTGTCTTGTATTGGATATTTCATAAGGCACAGGGATTTATGGAAGGGTGTTTTGAAATCCTCTCTTATTTGCCTAAACTATCAATAAGAGGTTGAGGTAAAAAAAATTCTACCAATGCTTCATAATTAATATGTCATGTGTTTGATACCAAACATATGAAATTACATGTATGTTGGGTTTTTCCTTGTCTAGAATATACTACCATAACATGCATTGGCTATGTTTGCCATTGTTAGATTTTAACATTAAGTAAAATGGATAGCCATTGATGGAAAAATTCATCACCTTGAATTGAAATTGTTTGATATGGCATGTCCATTTTAATAATATATCCTTTCCAAGTTGCAATGTTTGTTATGTTCCTTATGACATTGATGTTAACACAATTTTGAAAAAAAGATGATGCTTAATTGTTTTCAAACAAATACCCATCATAGAAAGACAATGTTGCATAGCACCTGAGACATTAGACATCAAAAATTTCATTGCATAGTTAGCATACAAAATTGAATAAGTTATCACCACAATCTGTATTGTTACTTGTAACTCTACACAGACCTATTTTTTTAAAGTCATGCAAAATGAGGCTCCAATGCGATTGAAGGGCCATGCAAAGATGCAATAATTGAACATTACTAATTGTAGTATTATAAAGGTTATTTTTCTTCCAATACAACTATTCATAATGACCACAAATAACATTTGAAACGTGAAATAAGATACAATATGGTAGTGTATGGGGTTTTGTGTTGAATTAAATATAATTATTTGCCCTTATCATTGACTATAGCCATTTTGGTATGTTTAACAACTTAGACAACCATTGTATGCATAAATTATCACCCAATAACTTATCTTTGTTTTCATTTGTTCTAACAGTGACAAAAAGTTTCATTTGCTAGAAATATGTTTTAGTGTCATGAATATTATGTGAAGTGTAAAGTTGTACAAGATCTAATTCTTATTGCAATGAATTAAATGAATTGATATTCCCTCTATGCAAGCAATTTAGAAAATGCTCAATTATGCCATCTGAATTTCAATAGAAGTATATAAAAAATGTAATAAAACAAGAAATGTATCAACCAAATAATCACTAACACTATAGTTAAACATAAGCTCTCTGCAAAGTTGATGGCATATTGTCAATGCTTTGTCA
The DNA here is from genome assembly GCA_037957365.1 of Torreya grandis. Taxonomy (NCBI): domain Eukaryota; kingdom Viridiplantae; phylum Streptophyta; class Pinopsida; order Cupressales; family Taxaceae; genus Torreya; species Torreya grandis. Next base: position 6,767,739 of record JARHVA010000095.1, on the reverse strand, counting down.
TATTTTTTTTGCCTCATCTATACTCCTCTACATTTATAGGGGTGCATGATAGGTGAATTTTTATGTTTACTGTATATATTTTTTTATGGTATTTTTTTAGTTGGAAAAAAAATGATTAAATGAGAAAAAAACAAAGAAAAGTACACACTTCCAATGCACATTGTTCTGATTGGGTAAATTTGATTTACAAAACACAACATGAATTATTCTACCCTTTGAGCTAGAACATATAAAAATATTCTAAAGATCTACCTATTTAAGTATCATGTTCTATGCATACATTGAAATTGCATAACCAAGGGACAAGATCAATACTTATGTTCAAAAAAATACACAACGATCATATTAGTTGCGATTGGCCTCAAATAACAAACCCTTGGAAATAACATAAAAAGTATGAGTTAAAAGTTATCCTCCAAATTAGTAGTGATAAATCATTAAACATATAAACAAATAACTAAAATCAATTAAAAAAAACATGGATTTCATTCATATTATAACATCCTCACAAATTTAATTAACATTTATTTATTTTATTAAAAATAAAGAGCAAAAAACTATAAAATATTTAATCTTATCACATTGATATCTTCCATACACAAACAAAAGTACATATAAAAAATATATGAACCAATATTGAATGTTTGAAATACATATGTATATTGCTTTTCAATGGAGAAAAACATGGAAACTAAAAACCTGCCAAATAGAAACCAAGACCCATTTCACAGAACATGCATAACTCTGCATACTATTTTTCAACAGAGAAAAAACATAGTATCTAGAATAACTTCAAATAGAAATCAAGGTTCATTTGTGTAAGAAAAAGGAGTATTAATCTTAATTTTAAAAGGTAAAATGTACCAACTTAACATAGTTATTTATTTTTAACGAAGTTAGTTATATTTGGTGGATAAATATTGCATTAATTAAAAATATTTGAATAGAAAAGCATGAAAAGACTAGTAAACCAGGTGAAGTGTGATGGTTAACGAGCTAAACTTGGAAACTAAATTATCACGATGAAAATGTTATGATAAAAAAACCTTTTAAATAATCAAATGAATTTAAAACTAATGCCAATAGAAACAATCTTCAGGCCTAATAAACTAGTCATACAGATCATTTGGGCTTAATTGAGATCAATAATTGTCTCATATTTCTAAACATTAAGCTTGTTACATTTCAATTCTTCGCTAAACAAACTTACTTGATTATCGGTGGATATTTATAATTGGTAATCAAATTTAATTATTATTAACTAAGCGGTATGTCATTTGTTATTATGGGATAATTAAATATTGCTTTGATTTCATGATCACATTACTATGAGTTAGCTGTATTGTATATCCTTATATTATGATCATGTTTATTTGTTATTTTAGTAGTATTTTATGATATATGTCATGATGTATACACTAACTACTTGCTTGTCATGAGTTTGATGCATGAGAGATTCATCCCTTAAAGCATGACAGAGAGAGAGCATCATCAGAGAGGGTGATGTAGATGGAGGTGTTGGAAGATGACAGAGGAACAACTCGAACCTTGCACACACCACATTAGACAATACATGTTATAGACATTATTTGAATGATTAGTGTTAGTATGTTCTTTATGTTATCTGCATTTAGATAATTGTTTATACGTGTGTTAGTTCAAATTTATATTTAAGTAAATTAATTGTTTGTGATTGCATTGTGAATATTACTGTGTATTTATGTTGTGTCATTGTATTCATGTTTATTAATGTTGTCAAAAATGTAAATTTGCATGAATAGTGTATGATACTACTGTATGTATATTAACCAACATATCTTAGTAATTTGAAAACATAAACTAGTTATCTTTATGATATTTGGGAATATTATTATAGGGCTTAAAGCCTTAATATAGATAAATAATGGCTTAATATAAATAGATAATGACTTAATAAAAATAGTTATCGTTATCAAAATGATGTTATAAATATTAAATGTGTTATAATTAGTTATTGGATTTAGAATAATATTATTGACTTCATATCGGTCATGTTATCATTAAGCCAAAATGATTGTTTACCTATGCTAAGTTAGAAACTAATAAACAAACCAATTGTTTATAATTAGGAAAAAAAAGTAATCATTAAGTTATAAAAACATATATATAAATAGAAAAAACCTCTTAAAGGAAATAAAATAAAGAAAATAATGGTATGGTGTTACTAATAGAATAAAATAAGGATTTTTAGTTTGGCTTGAGGCAAATTAGGAAAAGTAGGAAAAAGAAGAAGAAGATAAAACTCATTGAATAAACGAAAAAAGAGAAGAGAGGGGCACAACATAAAGAGCAAATAAGAGAATAGAAAAAGGAAAGAGTAGAGCGACTTAGAGAGGAGGAAAAGGAGCAACAGGCAAAGGAAGGAAGATTTGATAGATTGGGTCATTCTAGGCAGGTGATTTTATTTTCATTTGGTAAGAAATTTGTTAAAATTATGTATAGATAATTAGCAAATTAATATGGCGATCTATATATTATATTATCTAGAATTTCATTATATCATCCATGTTGGTATAAATATAAACAGTGATCAGTCCCTTATAATATGTAGTGGATTTATATGAACCATATAGTGATATGGCATAAAGTTTATATGTGATCAATTCCTGATAATATTATCTAGCATCATGATTTATATGCGATCTTAATAATGATCTATGTATGAACTATATGTGTTATTTCACATATGGGATAATTCCAATAAACGGTATATGTGTTATATAATGAATATGCAGAGATTTGGTATAATAATAATAATAATAATAATAATAATAATAATAATAATAATAATGATGATCTTTATAATAAAACACAATGATCTATTTATATTTATAATTATAATATTAAAATATATCAATCTGGAAAATATTTAGTGAACTACATGTATGGGGTGATCTAAGTATGCTATGTAGTAAACAAAATGAAAATGAATAACGAATCGTGTGTGTGTGTGTGTGTGTGTGTGTGTGTGTGTGTGTGATATATATATAAAGAGTATATAATGTATATACAATGAACCAAATATGTGGTATACATCAATTTACATGTGGATATATATTTAAATATATATTGGATTAAATTTACATTAATTTATATGTATACAATGATTCTTAGCAGACTAATGTAGAAAGAGGAAAGAAGAGACTATAAAGAGGAAGGAGCAGAGCGACTTGGAGAGGAGGATCAATAGGCGAAGGAAGGAAGATTTGATAGATCGGGCCATTCAAGGCAGGTGATTTTGTTTTGATTTTGTAAGGAATTTGTTGAAATTATGTATAGATAATTAGCAAATTAATGTGGCGATCTATATATTATATTATCCATATTGGTATAAATATAAATAGTGATCAATTCCTGATAATATTATATGGCATCGTGATTTATATGCGATCTTAATAGTGATCTATATATGAACTATATGTGTTATTTAACATATGGTATAATTGCAATGAATTGTATATGTGTTATACAATGAATATGCAGTTATTTGGTGTGTGTGTGTCTATATATATATATATATATATATATATATACATATACATATACATATTAATAAAATATAAACACTCTTTATAATGAAACATAATGATCTATTTATAGTTATAATTATAATATTAAAATATAGTGATCTGGAAAATATTTAGTGAACTGCATGTATAGGGTGATCTAAGTATGTTATGTAGCAAACTAAATGAAAATGAATAACAAATCATATCTATGTATGTGATATATAATGAGTATATAATGTATATGCAATGAACCAAATATGTGGTATACATCGATTTACATGTGGATATATATTGGATTAGATTTACATTAATTTATATGTATACAACGATTCTTAGCGGACCATGCATATAAGAATGGGTACTTGGTATGTATACAGAAATACCTTAGGATCTAATGAAGTACAATACTTTTGTATACAAAAATATAATTTCAGCTTTTACCTCTATAAGTTTACCGCTTATTTTATACATCGTTATTTTTTGTGAATAACGAGATACTCAAATATTCACATATAAACGGCTTGAATTATTATCTCTGTATTATATTTCTCTAAATATTTATTATATATACTTAAATAGATATTTACCTTAAATACTTAGATATACTCAATAATCAGTTATTTGTGTGAATTATATTTCTCTGACTGGCTGTTACATTTATCCCTTACCTTTTCTCTTCATTAATGTATGTATACACAAATACTTTTGTATATATAAGAAGATATGGGGTTGATACGAGATATTGATTATAGATATACATACATAAGTGTTTATTAGTAGCAATATATATATATATATATATACCTACAATTTACTAATACATGTATATATATTTATTAACAACGATCTAGTTATAGCATGGAAAGTTATTGCAAATATCTAGTTATGGATGGGGATCTGATATAGAACCAATCCTAAAATAGTGGAGAGATGTCTATATAACTATTTACATAACATATTACCTTTAGTGACCTATTCGTAGCCATATGATCTCTCTTGATAAAATTGTAGATATCTACAAACATGTAGGTATACAGTTCTTGTACAATAACAAGAAAAATCACAAACCAACATAGTTTGATTAAGAAGATGCAATGCAAAATCTTTATAGACACGTGTTTCATAAATACAGGCCACGTCAATTGGAGCTCTCATACTATTTGATTGTCTCATAGCGGAAGCTAATGGAATAGTTATTATTGGGTATAATATGCAATTCTAGAAATGAACTATAGATTTATATAGGGTAGATAATCTAAGTATATATATTATTTTGTCAAGTATGGGTTCTAGTGCAGTACCTAACACTGTGAACATTGGTATGGAGATTAAAATACTAGATACACCTGCCAGCTTAAGTAGTACATTCAGAATTATAAAATACCATATCTATCTATCAATATAATCTTAATGTTTATATGTTCATAACCATTGTGGAAATGAGATAGACATAATAATTTGATTATACTAGATAGATGACATTGTATGTTCACAATACTCTTGTATATTTTTTAATGATGATAATGATTAAAATACTGGATAGCTTAAACTCATAAATTAAGTATTCTATAATTAAGCTCAATATCTTGAGTTTAAGATATGTATAGTTACAATGTCTTAGCTCTGTAGTTACATAATTTGGTATATTTTTATGGTATGTTCTGAGATAATAAACACCTGACAAGTACAGAGCCTAGGAAGAATGGCATAAATGAACAAAATTGAGTTAAGGCTAGTTGTTTAAACATATTCTTTAAAATATAACAATATGTGTATTCTTACAAATATATCTATCAAATATATTCTTTATTAGGTATATCAGATTTACAAATATTGATCATGTGATATTGATTTGTGGATATATCGTGATATTATTTATCAAGCAAAGATATTCGGTGATCTATATATTTTTGTGATCTATTTATACATGGATCAAACCGAGTAAAGATATCTTATCAGGAAGTTGAAATCTCATAAAGTCCTTGATTAAAATTATAAGTGACTGTTAGAATTTACATACAGTATTTATATATTATTGAAAACTTGTGTGTGGTGCATACTATGAGTACATTAATATGTACAAGTGCATATACATATATAGATCGTATAATAATACATTGGGAGGTGTGCTTACATTTATAGTTTATTATCTATTAATAACTAAGTCATATATTCCTGAAGGATTGGACACTATGCATACAACCTCTTTAAAATATAACAAGCTACTTAAATAAAAGATTATTTTGTCGTGAGCATTATGATTTTATTTATTATGATTGATTGTTTGAATTAATTAGTGTGTACATGAAAATGCTGGACTATGATTGCTTGTCATAGAATGCACTGTGTTTGAATCTACTTATGAAAATTATAAATTTATAGATTATACCCGATTGGTATAAACTATACTTAGTATACTTTTTATTATTTATGTGATAAATAATATTCTGGAGATTCATTCATACATTTGATGGACTAAATGTATGCATTTCAATTATTCCTGTGTTTAGCATGTTTTATGCCTACTAGTAGGAAGTAATCTCTATGAATTTATGGTTATATTTATATTAACCAAATCTCACATTGGTGGTATTGAGTAAGTAGTGAGACAGACTTCACTAGCTTACTAGCATCACAATGTCAGATGAAGGTAATCCAATCAAGTGGTGTGTATGAATTTGACTAATCATATAGATCAATAGCTATTAAAAACTTTAGCTAAAGTAATGTTAGTTAGACATTGTCATTTCAAATGTATGATTTACATGTTTGTATGATATCATGTTAGAATGGATTTTTTTATAGTACATTGCATGTTCTTAGAAATCATATAGCACACGAGTACTAGCTTGTCTCTTTAAATTCCCGCACCATCACTATCTACTCATCCATGAAGGGAGGGCCATTCCATGATGGGGAGTTGTGTAGGGGATCAATGGTCAGTGATTGGTGTGTAAAAGTGCTCGAATGATGCTCTCCCTCCTTACAACGATACTACTTTGAAGATGACACTTGAGATTGCCATAGATACTAGAGTTCAAGAAACTCATGCTTTATGGAGCCATGTATTTTGTATCTTGTATCTTGTAGATTGTATTGTATTTCTTATTATTGAAACATTATACCTAATGAGATATAATTATTTACATATTGTACATTGATAGCAGTGGATGTATGTTTATACCAGCCATAGTTGGATAATTGTAATTACTTTTTATATTTAGTTATGACATGTTTCATATGATGATAGTGATTAGTGACAGATAGATATCACATGCTTATTTTACAGTTGGCATACTTAGAGTATTTTATATGAATCACTAATTATATTCTTGTGGTGTAATCTAATGAAAGACAAGTTATTTAAAATTTTAAAAAAAACACTTATTTCTAAGTAGATCCCAGTGGGGATGTTACATGTGGTATCAGAGTTGTGGCTTAAACTCTAGGACCTAATTAGTCCACTAGCATTTTTTTACCTTCTATTTACCAAAAGGGAGAATGGAGAAAGCTAGAGTAGTCAGAGAGGGTCCTTCAATGTCAATGATAATCCTCCATTTGATCCTAATCGATTTGATGCTGAGCAAGCAACAAAGCTGAATCATATTCTCGTAGCCATGAATGAAACCATGAATCAAACTTTAGCCTTGGAGTAGGAGGTTCATGGCCATGAAGAGGAAGTACACTGGGATAAACCTGAAGAGCATTTTGTTGAGTAGGAAAATCCTTAGGATACAAGAGCATAGGTAGATGTGGAGTTGGATAGAGATATGAAAAAGGTGAGTCCACTTAAGTTTGATGGAACTATTTTTGAGAAATTAGTGACATGTAGCATTGTACTAGTTAAGTGAAGTGTATTTTAGACTTGCCGTGTCTTAGTACAGAACATGCTACATAATGATTAGATTTGTGGTATTTAGTAGATCCTTGTGTGTGGATTGATGACTATTATAGGTAATAGACGTCCATGAAATGTTGTGTGGTACATTGAGTGTTTACCCTTAGGAGCAATCATACCCTCTTTGAGTTGTTAAAGGGTTGGTTTATCAAGTCTCTTAATAGTGATGGTCGTATACGATGTTTGGGTAGCTAAGTGCATAGTATAGCTCATGAGTCATGAACAAGAGATTCCTATAATATTTTTGGTCACTTAGATTGAACACCTTGATAATGATTACATCTTTACTTGGTAATCAAGTCACCTCTGCCACTAGTGTTTTAAATTGTGAGTGTTCAAAAAGCATGGGATGTTTCTCACTTAAGAATATGTGCATTTTAGATAGAATTTTGTGTCTTATGTTTATGTGGATTGGGGAAGTGGCGTCATCTCACATAGCTAACATAGAAGTGAGTTGTTACTCTCTCACCCTCCTTTGGCATCATTATATTGTTAGGTTGTGGAGCTAAAAGCTTCACTGATGCAAACGGAGGAGGTTGCTGAGTTGCAGAGCAATCAATGTCGGTCAGGCTAATCGATGTCAGTCATATTCAGTGTGCAGAGCAACCGACATCGGTTAGGGGTCAGCCAACATCGGTCAGACAAGAACTGACATCGGCAACCTGTGTGTGCGTGCATTTGCATGCACTTCCAGAACTGGTCTAAGTTTAGATGGACAGTTAGTTTGCATGTAAAAGACTAATTTTAGTCTTGAGTCTACGTTTCTAATTATTCTAATTGGAAAGTCTAATTATTGTTTGTATGGGATCTATTTAAGAGACCCAAGGGGTTGTATTGTAATTTGAAGGATCATAAGGACTTGTCAAGAACAAGGACAAGGGTTCTTCTGGGTGAAAGATCAGAAGGACTTACAAAGGCAAGGACAAGGGTTCTTCCAAGGTGTGTAAGATCTAGAAGGTTTGCAAGTGTGCAAGACCAGGTTGATCTACAGGTTGTGCAAGATCAGGGGAGATCTACATGGTAAGTAAGATCAGTTAGATCTGTAGGTGTGTGTGTGTGTGTGTGCAAGGTCAAAGGAGATCTGCAACACAATAAGGAGCAAGATCAGGGAGATCTACTTGGAGTACATTGAGTACTTGGTGGATTGGCAGTATTGTTACTGACTGGTGGAGGGAACAACAACTCGGTGTTGAGTTGATTGTGGTTGTAACTGATTATGTGAGAGAGAGAACTCTTGAGGGAGAATTACTGGTACGCCCAAGAGGTGTGGGAAGAGTGTGATTTCTTCATTGTATTTCCTTCTGGAAGAGTGTTAATACAAGATTGTATTATCTCTCATATTATGTGTTGTTTCTGAATTCTAGTTACATATTACTTCTAGTTAAATTTCGTGTTTATTTGCTTAGACAAAGGTAATCAATTATGCTCTTAAGGAGTAGGGATCCTGACAACCCACTTAGTGGATTCATATTTTCATGATGTTGATTAAGTGTTCCCTTAATCAGAAACTTGTTTATGAAATGTTTTTTTGATAATATTCCCTAGATTTCATGGAATAGTGTCTTCTACTTCTTGTTGATATAGAAGTTATAGGAATGGAATGGATTGATGCATCTATGTGGTTAATATTTTTTCCTTTTAGTTGTGGAAATAGGTTGTGATACTACACTTACAAGTTTGGTAAGTGTGTAGTGATTTTGGCAACTTGGGTTGCAATGTTTTCTTCATACCATGTGAGGGTATTTTAAGAGTTTTGTTGTTGAGGTGTTAGTTCACTACTCTCCACTTGTGGATTTTTAGAGTCACATTTTCCAGTGTTACTTTATCTAGACTTATGAACTTTGACCATGTGGAGTGGTTAACCTTGAATTTATATTGGTTATGGATTAAGATTTATAAGTTGATCATAATCATTATGTTATGATTCACCCTTGATTAGATTGGTATTATTCTCATCTCGCTTAAAACATGTTGTTTTGATGAGACATTTATGTATCTTTCACCTAAAGTGAATATGAAATAGGATGTGTAAAACATCTTGTTAGTCTAAGGGGTTGAGATAAGCTTATAACTTGTGTAACTCGCTGAGCAAATAGGGAGGCATTGTCTCGCTTAATCCCTTTATAAGGCTACAAGGATGGTGCGATCCTTGGCCTTTGTTTGTTATGTTAATTTTAACATTATTTCCTCTTAACTATGAATATAATAGAGATTGGTTGAGTTCTGAAATTTGATACGAGTTATGTTTGGTTAATGACAACTTAATGCAATTATGAAATGATTATATGATTTTTCTTGTGATAGATGTTGATACATCTTGAATTATTTAGAATATATCATTGCACTCTAGGATCAATTAGAATGGATTTGTGATTCATTAAACTATGTGTACATTTTAGAGATCATTAGGTTGTGGAGACCTAAGGGACAAGTGGTGAATTAAGAATGTGAGTACTAAGAGATGAGAGTGGATCCTAGTTAGTCTCATATTGACTCAGTAGTTATTGAGTTTGGATCCAACAAAGGGAGCTTATAGAATCCAGGATTTGGCAAAGGGGACTTGTCGAATTCAATCGTATGGCTATACACATGTATACTAAGGAATGTTTATTCCTTAATTTTATATATATTAGAAATGTATTATTTATAATTCGTATTCATCATCATACTTGTCAAGAGTTATGCAGAGTAGTGGTAGTATTGATATGTCATATTATAGTCATATAAAATGTCCAAATTGGTAGTTTGAGTGTGGCTTGTGACACCCAATCCATATATCATTTTTGCATGCTCTTGTGACCTTTTTAGACACTTTTTTGCTCATTACCAGTCATTTGTAGACTTCTAAACCCTAATTCCATCTTAGCTAAACCATATTTCCCAAGCCAATCTTATCCCCCAAGTCCTGAGCCTATAGGATAAGAGCGCCATACCTAGACTATAGAGCCAGACCTTAGGGTGTCCCATTTTCCTATCCCTTTGTAATTTGAGCCCAAATAGTTATTTTCATCTGATTTCTATCCTTCATTATGTCGACCTAGAGTGAATACATCTAACCCATGATCAATAGTTTCCCTATAAAAGCTCATTCAAAGTTCATTTACATGGGAGGTGACAAATCTTATGAAGTAATCAAGAATACAAATAAACCACTAAAGCAAACTTTCATATTCTCTGCATACACTCACCCAACACAGCTGCAAATATATTCAAACTCTCACACTAGTCCCTAGCCACCTCAAACACTCTCAATTTGGTATTTTTGCATCCACATTACACTATTGCAAAAAGCACATCAAGTGGGAGAACTACATATGGCTTGATCCCTCTTCAAAGTATTGGTATGTAGGCAATGTGCTCACATAAAGGGTGTGGATCACATGTTCAGTGCATCTTACACACACTACCCCCCCTTTCCAAGTGATTCAAATCTTATTTATCAAACATGATGGAGGGTTAGGGTTTAAATATTAAAACAACTCTAAAATGAGCTTCATCGACATTCAACACTTGAAATTTCATAGGTAGACTCACATAAGAATAATGCAAAGAACCCAAAAAAATAGGTCTCTATGAGCTATTTGGACAACAGTAGCAGAAGAGGACAATAACATCGGACCCTAAGGTGTCATATTTTCGACTGTCTTATCTTTTCATTGAAATAAAGTTAGATTTTGATTTGTGACACTGTCCCAATCTTGTACAACCAGTTTTAGAGTCTACAACAGTCGTTTCAACCTGTTTTAAGCTAATTTATATTTCTTCTAATTTATTACTATTTTTAGAAAGGCAAAAAAGATAGAAAAATTATACAAATCAAGACTATAATTATTGTAATATTATTTACTAATTTATTGATATAGACCCTTAACTAAAATAGGAATAAAATTTAAATATTCCTAAAATAGTTAAATCATTTGGTGAACTCGACTTACTTCGTTTGCACACAAAAACCCTAGGAAAATTTCCTTATTAATTTTTTTATTATTTTTTTCTGATTTTTCCTACATATTTAAATCATAAATTCACATTTAATTTTTAAAATTCACCATAGTAATTTTAAAAATAATTTCTTTCAAACTCTAGTTTCCTATACTAGGTCCTGTATTTTTTTAGTATTTTTTTATTTTTGTATGCTTATTTAAATCATAATTTCCCACTTAATTTTTTAAATTTACCATAGTGATTTTGAAAATCATTTTCTTTAAAACCCTTGTTGCATATACTAGGTTCCATGCTTTTGAGATATCACCTTACATGTTTGTGAGCTTTATATCATTTTTATGCATATTCCAGTTCATTGTTTAGATTATATTTATTTAATCTTTTATTACATTATTCAAGTTGTTTTTCTTATGCCATCTAAGCTCCTTGCATCTCTTCCTTTGAGATGAAGTGCAAGATTTAGTGGCAACCCTCTTGAATTCACCTAGATTCCTTCAACTCGACCATATACCATGGATAAACAACCAACTCAGCTTCCTAATATAGATCCTACACATCTAGATTACACTAATTTTCATGAGGATAATTTCATCAATGAGAAATATGAGAGTAAAAATGATGATACACACACCAATGTTCATGACCCACCACATCAGGTTCTTGATCTAATTTCACTTATTATTGATAATGGTGTTGTCATCAACAAAGACTTGATTCTACAAAGTTTTAGAGAAAGACTCAATGAAAAGCCTCAATATCATACTCTTATCTTACAATCTATCATGGAAATTAAAAAAGGCTAAGCATGTTGAGCCTTCCATTCCTTCAGAACAACTAGTTGTACGTGACACTGCGGGGAAAACTATGTCTCAATAACCCTTATAGTAGTCCAATCTTCCTATGAGGCACCACCAGTTATAGCTAGTACATCTTTGTCTCCTGATGTGGTTGCCCTTGTGCAAGAGATAAAATATCTTCAATCCAAGGTGCTACATCTTAAGCAAGGTACCTTTAGACCAACACATGCCTTTGATTCTTTTGCTCTACTTCATACACCATTGGCACGTCATATTGCTTCAACACCCTTGCCACCAGATTTTGTTTAACCCAAACTCACTCCATATGATGGCAAGGGTGATCCAGAGATACACTTGAGATCTTTTCATGCAACATGCTTGAACTATGTACCAAATGATTAGTTATTAACCAAGTTATTTCCATGAAGTCTAAAAGATTATGTTTTACAATGGTTTTATAGTCTATCGAATCAGTTGATCAACACATTCAATCCTTTAGCTAACATGTTCCTAGCTCACTTTATCATTAACAGAGGTGACAAGGTTTCTTATGTCCAAGTTACACAACAGAAACAAAGGTCAAATGAGCATCTCACAGACTATGTTCTTCGATATAAGACCATCTTAGCTAAAATGACTAGCCCCATGAACGATCAAGAATTACAAGATCTCTTCAAACAGAGTCTTCTACTAGCTTTACATGAGTCAATAATGTTCAAAAGATTCTTTTCCTTCATTGAGTTATGTCATACACTAAAGGAAAGGGAAGTCAATCTCATTTCAATGGGCAAACTCAAGTACACAAGCATATTACAAACAATAAACAAGAGTAACAGTAAAATCCCATACAAAGTAAAGGTTAATGATAAAAAAATTAAAAATCAACCTACAGTTAATGTAGCTTCAAAGCCCCCTAAGAGAGTGGTTTTATCAGCACCTCCTTCATAAGCCTTTACCAATCTACTAGTACCTCTAGCCAAAGTCTTACAACAACTATTAGAATCTAGTATCATATCTCTCCCACATATTTGGTAAATCAACACAACAAAGCCTCTTCCATGGGGATATGATCAGAATGCATTTTATGATTTTCATAGGGCACCAGGCCACACAACAAATAGATGCATCAGTTTGAAACACAATATACAAGACTTGATAGATGGCAACCTTATTGACATTGTCACTCCTGTTGAGCCTCCTCAGATAAAGCAAACATAGGATAAGGCTCTAAAAAATTTCTCAGATCTTTTTCCACAACATTTTAAATAAGAGATAAGGGATACATCAGGTGTTCACCATGTATATCATGCACAACCTCCACCAACTACATACTAGGCACCTTCAGTCGAGCCACATCCATTAAGCAACATAATTGGTGTGTATAATTCTAGAGTTCCAGCTAGACGTTCCATCTCCTTCTCAAAGTAGGAGATAGTTGAGGATGATTCAGATTACCATGCACTCTTTATTAGAGCTTATATTAATCATCATCTCATTCATAGTGGTCTCATAGATAATGGATCCAATGTAAACATGTGCACTATGACATTACTACAACATTTAGGATATTTAGAGCAAAATACTACTCCTATGGACACAATTATTAGTGGATTTAGTGGGCACATACAGAGTTCATTAGGTGAGATTATACTTCTTCTACAGGTTGGTCTAACACATGTGGCTACACCATTTACTATTATTCCTAGTGTAAGAGTCTTTGAAATGTTTCTTGGTCGATCATGGATACAAAAACATCAAGCAGTACCTTCTATAGTTCACAAATGTATGAAATTCATTCACGTTAATTAGGTTGTTATAGTTGGTGGAGTTCTATATGAGTTACCACTCCCCACTTCAGAGCTATTTACTACTTTATATCCACTAATTTCAACTCCTCCACCAGTTACAATTCTTCCTCCAGTTTAGATTCAGACACAGTTGAGGCCTCCCTCGCCAATAGAGAGAGTTCATACACTTCCACAAAGGTCTCTTTTAGAGCAACCATACTAGCTACAGTGATCACACCTAGGGTAGTATCATTGAGATATCATGCCTCTACACACAGAGCACACTTTCAGAGAGCTTCTTCTATTACCAAATGGGTCCCTAAGATCCCTATAGTTGCATCCACTTCTTAGAGTTATAGGGGGACCTCACGGTCAGTTTTCACTATAAATATTTTAGAGCATTTACAACATTCACAACTTCTAGAGTCACAATCTCAGTCCTTCCATCATGCTTCATGATCACACATGATCCCTCTCTTTGATATATGACACCATGATAGGGAGTCTCTCATGAGACTCATCAGTTAGTATCATTTCTTCTCAGTCTTTCTTGTACATAGATTCTTTTTAATTTCTTAGACATAGTCTCCTTACGATTGATTGTACATAGCTATACATCAAAAATACAAAAACATTCAAATATTTCCAAAATACCAAAAACATTCAAATATATCAAAAATCCAAAAACATTCAAATATTCCAAAATACCAAAAACATTCAAATAAATCAAAAACACCAAAAACACTTTTCAATTATATGCATTATCCATGATTTATATTTATACTACCATGCTAGACTTACATTTGGTTGTTCTATGCTATTGTTTGTTGATTTATCTACGTTACCATGCTTCACTTGATCTTCTTTGAGTGTGTGCAATAACATCCAAATCCTTGATTGCTTCACTCTACCCATTGAGGGGCATCTTACTTCTACATTCAAGACATACATCAATATATCAACCCACCAGGGGTATCTTCTATACGACTACACCATCAAGGTTATGTCATTCCTACACCACACACTCTAATTATCATGTTGATGTACATTATTTATTAGTTTACACAAATTATTCTATCGACATTCACTAGTATATAACACTTGTGTATTTCTTAGCATCTACCTAATATTGTACTACATGTTTTGCATACTTTCACTTTTTGCTTTGATTAGTTAGATGCGATTGTATTTTCAGCATTTAAATGCCTTCCTTTCTTGCTTTGCATAGCTAGATGTGATTTCATTTCTTAGTTTTTATTTTATCTCTTGTGTGTGCCTCAGGACATTTGCCAATGTCCTTTGCTTCTATTTTTGTGTGTGCCTTAGGATATTTACCAATGGCCTTTGCTTATACTCTTTTATGTGTTTATGGCCCTTGTGCCAACCTTGCTTGTTTTCAATTATATGTGTATGTGGCATTTTAACATGCCTTGTATGCTTACCTTCTCAGTTTGAGTGACATGTGCCCATGTCCCTTGTTTGCTTGGCCCCTTGGCCACTTTTGTATGCTTCTTGCTTCTTGTCTTTGTGTGTGTGTTGCTTGTTTGCTTCTCACTATTTGCAATGCTATGATCCACATCATGCATTATCTTATTTTTTTGGATGCCATGATGGACATCATGCTCCATCCCTATTTAACAACTAACATTTCCAGTTTCAATTTAGTATACTACACATGCTATTATATTGTTACATCTATCTAGGCATACCCTTGTTGATCTAATAATCTCCAATACAAACTATATTATATCTTGAGACATATTTTTTATTATACTTACTATATCGTGTATTTTTTAGCATAACACACTTACAGGGCCCTTTCTTCTGAGGGCAGTCATTGCAGGGTCTTCATTCCTACCCTCAAAAGAGGGGGCAACAAATAAGGGTTTTGTCACAGAGATCAAAGCCTCTACCAATCAAAAAGTTTAGTTTTAGAACACTTAAAACAACAACCAAAACCCAAACCAGGTAGATTAAACTAGTAAAATAGTGACAAACATAAATAATGATAAAAAAAACAATAAAGGGCAAGAGCACCATACTTGGACTACAACATCAGACACCAAGATGTCCTATTTTTAGTGTTCCTATCCAAATAACAAAAAAACTATACTCAGACATTTGTGTGAATTATATTTCTTCGACCGACTGTTACATTTATCCTTTGTCTTTTCTCTTCATTAATGTATGTATACAAAAATAATTTTGTATATATAAGAAGATATGGGGTTGATATGAGATATAGATTATAGATATACATACATAAGTGTGTGTGTGTGTGTATGGTTACCTACAATTTATTAATACACATATATGTCTTTATTGACAACGATCTAGTTATGGCATGGAAAGTTATTACATATATATGGTTATGGACGGGGATTTGATATAGAAACAATCCTAAAATAGTGGAGAGATGTATATATAACTATTTACATAACATATTAGTCATAATGACCTATTCATAACCATATGATCTCTCTTGATAAAATTGTAGGTATCGACAAACATGTAGGTATACGGTTCTTGTATAATAACAAGAAAAATCATAGACCAACATAGTTTGATTAAGAAAATGTAATGCAAAACCTTTATAGACACGTGTTTCATAAATATGGGTCGTGTCAATTGTAGCTCTCAAACTATTTGATTATTTCTTAGTGGAAGTTAACGGAACAATTATTGTTGGGTATAATCTGTGATTCTAGAAATGAACTCTAGATTTATATAGGGTAGATAATCCAAGTATATATATTATTTTGTTAGGTATGGGTTGTAGCACAGTACCTAACACTGTGAACATGGGTATGAAGATTAAAATACTGGATACACTTACCAACTTAAGTAGTACATTTAGAATTATAAAATACCATATTTATCTATCAATATACTCATAATGTTTATATGTTCATAATCATTATGGAAACGAGATAGACATAACGGGATAAACATAATGATTTGAATATACTGGATAGATGACATTGTATGTTCACAATACTTTTGTATATTTTTGAATGATGATAATGATTAAAATAATGGATAGATTAAGTTCATATATGAGGTATTCTATAATTAATCTTGGTATCTTGAGTTTAAGTAATGTATAGTTACAATGTCTTAGCTGTGTAGTTACATAACTTGGTATATTTATATGGTATGTTTTGAGATAATAAATACCTGACAAGTACAGAGCCTAGGAAGAATGGTGCAAATGAACAAAACTGAGTTAAGGTTAGTTATTTAAACATATTCTTTTAAATATAGTGATATATGTATATTCCTACAAAGATATCTATCAAATAAATTCTTTATTGGGTATATCATATTTATGAATATTTATCATGTGATATTGATTTGTGGATATATCATGATATTATTTACTGAGCAAAGATATTCGGTGATCTATATACTTTTGTGATCTATTTATACATGGATCAAACCGAACAAAGATATCTCATCGGGAGGTTGAAATCTCATAAAGTCCTTGATTAAAATTATAAGTGACTATTAGCACTTACATACAATATTTATATATTATTAAAAACTTGTGTGCGGTGCATAGTATGAGTATATTAATATGTACAAGTGCATATACATATGTAGCGTATATTAGTACATTTGGAGGTGTGCTTACATTTATAGTTTATTGTCTGTTAAAAACTAAGTCATAGATTCCTGAAGGATTTAACACTATGCATATAGCCTCTTAAAAATACAACAAACTACTTAAATGAAAACTTATATTGTCGTGAACATTATGACTTTCTTTATTATGACTGGCTATTGAAATTAAGTAGTGTGTACATGAAAATGCTAGACTATGATTGCTTGTCATAGAATGTATTATGTTTAAATCTACTTACGAAAATTAGAAATTTGCAAATTATACTTGGTTGGTATAAACTGTACTTGTTATTATTTATATGATAAATAATATTGTGGAGATTCATTCATACATTTGATGAACTATATGTATGCATTTTGATTATTCCTGTGTTTAACATATGTTATGCCTGCTAGTAGGAAGTAATTTGTATGAATTTGTTGGTTATATTTATATTAACAAAATCTCACATTACTGGTACTGAGTGAATAATGAGATGGACTTCACTAGCTTACTATCATCGTAATGTCAGATGAAGGTAATTTGATTAAGTGGTGTGTATATATCTGATTGATCTTAAAGCTCAATCACTATTAAAAACTTTGGTCAAAGTAATGTTAGTTAGACATTGTCATTTCATATGTATGATTTACATATTTATGTGATATCATGTTAGAATGTATTTCTTTATGGTATAATGCATGTTCTTAGAAATCAAATAACACATGGGTACTAGCTTATCTCTCTAGATTCCCACACCATCGCTATCTACTCATCCATGAAAGGAGGACCATTCCCTAATGGGGGATTGTGTGAGGGATCGATGGTCTATGGTTGGTATGAAAAAATGCTTAGATGATGCTCTCCCACCCCATAGTAGTACTTCTTTAAAGATGACACTTGAGATTGCCATAAATACTAGAGTTTAGGAAACTCATGCTCCATGGAGCCACATATCTTGTATCTTGTACATTATATTGTATTTATTATTATTGAAACATTATCCCTGATGAGATGTAATTATTTACTTATTATACATTGATAGTAATGGTTGTATGTTTGTACCAACCATGGATGTATATTTGTAATTACTTTCTATATTCAGTTATGATGTGTTTCATATGATGATAGTGATCAATGACAGATAGATGTCACATGCTTATTTTACAGTTGGCATACTTAGAGTATTTTATAATAATCACTAATTAGATTCTTATGGTGTAATATAATGAAAGAATATGTTGTTTAATTTATTTATTTTTTAAATTTACGTATTTATAAGTAGATCCCAGTGGGAATGTTACAAAGTTGCCATGTAACATTATTCATTTCTTTGAATTATAAGTTGTGTTTTAAAAATTCTGTGACTCCATGACCCCATGAGTCCTTTTGGATTACCATATGTTTTCTCTTCATACTACAAACATTGAGTTGTGTTATGGGAAACTCCATGATGCCATGACCTCGAAATTGTGTTTTAATTGCCACCTGTCATCTTTTTCACTATAAAGACTAAAGTATATTTTGAATGCTTAGATAAACTATGTGACCTCCATGATGTCATATTTGCATTTTACCTGCCATGTGTTCACTTTGGATATTGAGGTTTTATTAAATTATTATGAGTGCATTATCTACTTTTTAAGAAATAATCATGGTGTTTTTCTGTGTATTGTGTGAAGGAAAAAGTGGACACATGTGCATATAAAGTGAATTCAATGTTCAAAATATTTATGGAGTTCATTGAGGATGCTTAAAGAATAAAAGAGACACTATAAATTTAGAAACCCATGGTATTTTGATGATTGCCACATGTTTTATTGCAATATTAAAACTTCATTAAAAGTGATATGTGCACTTTATTAATGTTTTTAAATGTGTTCATGGTACATTTGTTCATTGTGCAAGGAAAATATGTGGATGTAAAAGAGATAAAATAGAGATAATAATTTAATGTATCCACAAACATTACGTAAAGTCATTCAAAATCTTGAAGGCATTAAGTGACCTTGTGATTGGGAAACAATGAAAAGCTATCACGTGTGTCACTCCGAGTGGACACAATAAACGTGAAAAGGTGATGAAGACTTGAAGCTCAACGAGGGCATGTTAGACAAGATTATACCATGTCGTAGTAATACACATAAAGATGAAAAGGTATTTGGATATATAGAGAGATAAAAGTTGCATTTAAAGATTTAATGCATTCGTGTAGTCCATTAGAGGAAGTGAATATCAAAAGTGAACGTTGTGACTCCATGGCCTCTGTGACGTTGAGGTTGCATGATTGCAACATGTGGATGGTTGAGATTCTCAACCATAATACAAGTGACAAACCACAAAACACAATTCAAGGTTCATTTCACACAATGGGTAGCATTGTTCTCGAAAACATTGAATATATACAACATATATAATGCACTATGAGTCAAGAAAATGTCATGAGAGCTACTGAATAGTCATGGATGTTGTTCTCACTATAACATTCCCATAATTTTTATTAAAAAAGGCAAAAAAAATCACCACATAATCATTCATATTATGAGACATGTCTATTCCCAACCCAAACACTTACAGATGTATGCAATCAATAAACCCTTTCCTTCTTAAGTGGACGAAAAGAGAATAACCCAGTAAGAATTATATCCTAAGATTACTAGCCAAAGAAAAACTAAATACAAGCATCAACTGAATATCACCTAGACTACTAAAAAATAAAAACCTGTTTATAAAAACAAAGACCACTAAAATGATATATTCACAATAGGATTATTTACCTTTTATTAATAGGATTAGCAATATTATATTATTCTCAAATGATAGTGGTGCAAAAGTTGGGTATGTGTGTTCAAATTGTATTTTGAGGAAGGTAGAGATTGAAAAAAATATAGGTCATCACCTCCCCTGATGCCACAAAATAACACTTTACATGCATTTTGAACCCAAACACTATAAACCAATATGATTGAAAGTTAATGTAACCAAAATACTGTTAGGATCTGGAGCAAACAGCTCTGATACCACTTGTCAGGATTAAGAGCACAATTGATTACCTTGTATAAGCAACTAAACATAGAATTAAACTAGAAGTAAAATGTAACTAGAATTCAGAAACAACACAGAATATGAGAGACAATACAATCTTGTATTAACACTCTTCCAGAAGGAAATACAATGAAGAAATCACACTCTTCCCACACCTCTTGGGTGTACCAGTAATTCTCTCTCAAGAGTTCTCTCACTCAACCAATTACAACCACAACTCAACAATGAGTTGTACCCTCCACCAGTCAGTAACAATATTGCCAGTACACCAAGTACTCGAAGTACTCCAAGTAGATATCCCTGATCTTGCACACCTACAAATCAACTGATCTTACTTACCATGTAGATCTCCCCTGATCTTGCACAACCTGCAGATCAATTGATCTTACAATTGGAAGGATCTCTTCCTTGTCCTTGATTACAATACAGCCCCATGGGTCTCTTAAATAGATCCCATGCAAACGATAATTAGACTTCCTAATTACAATAATTAGAAACACAGACTCAAGACTAAAAATAGTCTTTTACATGCAAACTAACTGTCCATCTAAAATTAGACCAATTTTAGAAGCGCATGCAAATGCACACACACAGAGGTTGCCGACGTCGGTTCTTGTCTGACCGATGCCGGCCGACCCCTAACCGATGTTGGTTACTGCGTACACTAAAGATGACCGACGTCGGTTGATTAGACTGACGTCGGTTGCTCTACAACTCAGCAACCTCCTCTATTTGCATTAGTGAAGCTTTTAGCTCCACAACTTAACAATCTCCCACTTGGAGATAAACAGCTACACCTGTACCTGTACCTATACATCATCTAATTTTGTTTCTTGGCTTGTATTCCTCTTCAAGTTTAATTTTGAAGACCAACCACCACATATTCTGTGGTGCTACTCCTGTCATCCAAGTAACCTGCCATATCCGAATCTACATACCCATGTAGAGAAGTGCTTGACCCTGCATAGCATGTTAACCTGCTGTTGGTCCCTCTCAGATACCTAAGAATCCATTGAACTGCTTTCCAGTGCTTCTTTCCTAAATTGGCCACAAACTTGCTGACAACTCCCACTGCTTGGGTAATATCAGGTCTAGTACACATGTACTCAACCTCATCATGTGATTTGGGACACTGTTATGTGAACTGTCCATCTATAGGTGTGTTAACCAGTTCTGCATCATGTATATTGAACCTCTCCACTACCTTATTCACATAATCATCCGGAGACAACATCAACCTGTGACTTTCCCTGTCTCTAGAAATACTCATGCCAAAGAATTTTGCTGCTCCCAAATCCTTCATGGCAAACCTCTGAACTAACTTTACCTTTAGCTCAACAATCTTCTGCATGTGTGACCCTGCAACAAGCATATACACTACATACAATAACAAGATAATGTAGCTAATATTATCCAACCTGGTAAAGTAAACACAATAGTCACATTGACATTGACTAAAGCCATGCTTTGTCATACACCTG
Organism: Torreya grandis; assembly: GCA_037957365.1. Taxonomy (NCBI): domain Eukaryota; kingdom Viridiplantae; phylum Streptophyta; class Pinopsida; order Cupressales; family Taxaceae; genus Torreya; species Torreya grandis. The sequence continues at coordinate 6,745,634 of JARHVA010000095.1, read as the reverse complement.
TCAAACCTTCAACACCATTGTCCTGCAGCCTGCTCAAGACCATATAACTTGGCCGTCTATCTCACGTATCCATTCTCTCCTTTCTTTAACCTAGGAATCCATTCATCTTTCAGTGCTTTCTTTATGGCTGACAATTCTACCAAATCTCTCATTTGGTTCTCTTCTAAGGAATCAATTTCCTCATTCATGACATGCTCCCACTATTTCATGGATTCTACCTGCATTGCCTCTTCAAAACTTCCTAGTTCTTGACCATCAGTGAGCAACAAGTAATGTAAAGAAGGGGAATAACGAATTTGAGGCTTACTTACTCTTTCAATCCTCCTCATGGGCGTTTGAGACTCCTTGACAGCTTGTTGTTCGCCCAAAATCTATTTTAACAGTGACCGATGTCGGTCACCTCTGACTGACCTCAGTCTGCACCCGACCGATGTCGATTCCTCCTAATTGTCGATGCCAGTTCCCTGACCAATGTCGGTGTCCACCTGCCTGACACCATCAACTCTGGTCTGCAGATGACTGACGTTGGTACCTACCTGATCGACGTCGGTTCTCACCTGACTGACATCGGTAACTGTGTTTTCCTGTGAGTGATAATTTTTACCCGTGAGCTCACTTTGGATCATAACCTTGTCCAAACTGCCCTGCTCAAAATTATTCAGCCCCTTGAGCTGATCTCTGTCCATCATCTTCTCCTTGAAAACTAAGGCTTTCATGTTCTTGTCAAAAACATCAGATTTCTTCTTTATGCAATAAACCTGATCCTTTTTTGTAGCATGAGTTTCAAGAAACCTCACATTCTTTTGTTGCTTACAGAAATCTCGATATATGCTTTCCAAATCTGAACTCTTACCTTTTGACTCAAGAACATGCATCCCCTTCTTACTCATGTGACCAAGCCTACAGAGCCACATCTTCGCATCTACATTTGAAGTAGATAAACCAGAAGGAGAATCAGTAATACAAGTAGATAGATAAAGAGTACCTACTTTCTTACCTCTTGCTAAAACAAGTGCACCCTTGGAAACTTTTCAAGATTTCACTGTGAGAGTTACTGTGTATCCCTCATCACCCAACTTTTCAACATAAATCAAATTATGCTTCAGGCCTGGGACATGCATGACCTCCTTCAACACCCATGTGTTGCCCATCTGCAATTTCAGCTGCACTTTCCCTTTGCCAACCATTTGATAAGGCTTACCATCCCCTAAATAAATCTTTCCAAAGTCTCCATGGACATAATCATGAAAAAATTCTCTATTTGGGGTTGCATGGAAAGAGGCACCAGAATCTAAAACCCAAGATTCCACTTTATCCAAGGAACATACAAGAGCATCCTATGCAACAATACCTGCAACATCTGCTTCTTCATTTCTTTCATGCTGATCTTCTTTCAACCAACAATCTTTCTTTACATGCCCTTTCTTTCCACAATTCCAGCAGATTATACTGCCATACCTGGATCTGGATCTCCTGCCTATCTTTGACCTTGATTTCCCTTGCTTGATCTTCTTTCTTTGCTTTCCCCTGCTTTCAACACTTAAAGCATTACCTGATGATTCCCCTGTGCTTTTCTTGTGAATTTCTTCATTCAAGATTACACTAACAACATCATCAACTTTTAAGATATTTGAAGCAGACGCAGTATTACTAACTGCCATTACCAAACTATCCCAACTTTTAGGTAATGAGCATAAGATTAAGAGAGCCTTAATTTCATCATCAAAAGCTATATTGACTGAAACTAACTGATTTACTAATCTATGGAAATCACTAAGATGACTATGTACCGATCCACCTTTCAGCATTTGCAAATTAAATAATTGCTTCATAAGAAATACCTTATTCGAAGTTGAGGGTTTTTTCATATAAATTTGCCAAAGATTCCATTAACTCTACCGTTGTCTTAGCCTGTGATAAGTTAGAAATCACAGACGATGCCATGCTCAACCTTATAGATCCCAGAGCCTTTCGATCAAGAACATTCTATTCTTCATCTTTCATATATGTGGGCTTGCATGCAACCCCACCCAATGGTAAGTACAGATCTTTCTGATACAGATAATCTTCTATCTGCATCCTCCATAATTGATAATTCTTGCCATTGAATTTCTCCATTCTTAGCTTACTTTCTTCTACCATTGCTATACTCCCACTCAATCAGAAACACCTGAGAGTGACCTGTAATCAACAAACACTAACCTGCTCTGAACCAGGCTCTGATACCACTTGTTAGGATTTGGAGTAAATAGCTCTGATACCACTTGTCAGGATTAAGAGCACAATTGATTACCTTGTATAAGCAACTAAACACGAAATTAAACCAGAAGTAAAATGTAACTAGAATTCAGAAACAGCACAGAATATGAGAGACAATACAATCTTGTATTAACACTCTTCCAGAAGGAAATACAATGAAGAAATCACACTCTTCCCACACCTCTTGGGTGTACCAGTAATTCTCCCTCAAGAGTTCTCTCACTCAACCAATTACAACCACAACTCAACAATGAGTTGTACCCTCCACCAGTCAGTAACAATACTGCCAGTACACCAAGTACTCGAAGTACTCCAAGTAGATCTCCCTGATCTTGCACACCTGCAAATCAACTGATCTTACTTACCATGTAGATCTCCCCTGATCTTGCACAACCTGCAGATCAACTGATCTTACAATTGGAAGGACCTCTTCCTTGTCCTTGATTACAATACAACCCCATGGGTCTCTTAAATAGATCCCATGCAAACAATAATTAGACTTCCTAATTACAATAATTAGAAACACAGACTCAAGACTAAAAATAGTCTTTTACATGCAAACTAACTGTCCGTCTAAAATTAGACCAGTTCTGGAAGCACATGCAAATGCGCACACACACAGGTTGCCGACGTCGGTTCTTGTCTGACCGATGCCGGCTGACCCCTAACCGATGTTAGTTACTGCGTACACTGAAGATGACTGACGTCGATTGATCAGACCGTTGAGGAAGGTAGAGATTGAAAAAAATATAGGTCATCACCTCCCCTGATGCCATAAAATAACACTTTATATGTGTTTTGAACCCAAACACTATAAACCAATATGATTGAAAATTAGTGTAACCAAAATACATTACTTACAATGTCAGTGCCACAAGGTAAGAGTAATAGTGGTGCTTGATCTCGTCTAAGCCCAACATGTCACCCCAAAAATGTTAGTGCAAATACTTTCCTTCTCAGATGGATGAAAAAAGAACAAAAAAACAAAACCTTGTTTATGGAAACAAATTTCACACCATTTATTAATGGGATCAACAACATACATTATATCTAAATGAAAATGACACACACATAATGACGATATTTAAGCCATCCCCCGTGCCACTTTACATTCATTAATATCAGTTGCATTAGACTTTTATTTCATTTTCAACTTGCATTAATGGCCACTATAACTATGACATTTGACAACAGTTGACTACATACCATCATAATAAGCAGACCAAGATAAAATATTATTTATTTCTTAGAGATTATAGTTCAACTTAAAATATTTTATAATACTTCATTCTCATTGGTTTTTTTTTAATGGATGATTTGAGGGTTTGGGGTCCCTATCCTTTTTATTAATTGAAACAAACGAATTTACAAAAAAGACAGGGATAACTTGCATGACAAATAACACCCGATGAGAAAGTAATACTGCCAAACAAAAAAGGCGCCCAAACATCCATAACATAAAACACCCCAAATGGTATCAATGAGAGAAGACTAACAATAAATAGACATGGGAACTAAAAAGTACTTTCAAAGGGCCATCGACCCATTAATGATTGATGATATTGACCTAGATTGACGTAATTGATCCTATGTAAATAAAAGTATAGTTCCTAATCTAGATGAATCACAAGTTTGTTTTCAACTAATACCCACTTCAAAAATATAGTCGCATTCAAACAGTCACCCAAAAAAACTAAGTACTCCTCCTTGTGTTGTACTTACTATATTTACCATATGCCATTTATTAAATCATTGCAATTAGTTTTAGTGTTTTACATTCAAATGTATACTTGAATGTCATATCTTAATATCTGAATTAACATTTCAAGTTTTTATTCTATTGGGGTTGCAAAACCTAATTAAGATAAAATAATTATACACCATAATATAATACATATCAAATTATTATTATTAGAAGAAGCAAAAATATTTTTGAAATGAAGGCTATATAATCTGCGTTGTGTAGAATAATAAAGTAATACCCAACATTTACTACTACACCATAAATTACAAGTTTTAAATGTTTTATAATACATGACACCTCAAATTGCATATATACAAATATTCTACTTTAACAAATTATAATACACCCATAAACACAACTTCAACAAGTGTCATGATGCGGCTTTAGTACCTACTACTAAGAGGGACATTTAGAGTTTAGCAGGTTTAAGAGTCTGATTATAGTCATGGAGAGTATTATATCTCATGAGCTGACAAGGACATAATTAAAGTGACTGTATGGAGTATGTGATCCCATGGAGCTATTATGGTGACAAGTGTCATCAAATCAATAACTTATATTGTGTATGAATAGGTTTGCACAAATTAGTCTATGTGAATTGCATGGCCAATATTATGCAACTTGGCACAATCCCATAGTCATTGAGCATAAACTGACCGCCCATCGCTTTAGGGACTACATGAAGTTCGTGATCCTATAGAGGCATGATGGTGAAAAATGTCACCATCTTAATGGCCAGGGTTTGGTCACTAAGTGCATAGGCTTTAAACCTTGAATGAGTTGTCAAAATTATTGTTGAGGTATTGGTCACAGGGACCATGTAAAAGTGTGAATGTCTTATAAAATGAAAGTGGTGCTTGTTATATGTGTGACTGTAGGTAGCTTGTGATGAGGCCACGTGCCACTCATCTTAGCATCACAACCTAGGTTCACTCAATCGAACAAATATCCCTTCAGATAGGTCAACCTTGAATGTAACATTAAACCTTGAATGGACCATGTGAAAATTGTGTAATCCACAAACCATTGAGTTTTTAAATTATACTCTATATTGATTGAGATCTGCATTAATCATTGACCTCATCCACTTATATGATGATAAGTGTTTAGCATATGGTGGTCACATGAACATAAATGAAACGCATAATTTACGCAAAGACTTTATTATACAATGTAATGTAGCACATGGAGATCTAATAGTGTGGCCGATTATATTGAAGTGATAATATGAATAGAGTTAATTATTTTGTGATCACGTATTACATTAGATGTGGTGTTAAACTCCTTAATGAGTCATGTGAATCATCTCAAGATGCAAACATGAGACCCTAGGATTTCAACACATGGGTGGCGTCAATCACCTTATTTTTTTGGTTGCATATATATTTGGTGAAGCATATAAAAGTCAAGTTTTCGTAAACCAAAATTAATCTTTGTGTTCAATTTTGTTCTCATATAAGTGTATTTATCTCCATAAATCTTTGGAAATAATATCAAAAATCTTTAAAATTTCAATATTAGATCCAAATATAATATTGTAGTATCATGTCATTGTGAATGACAATCGTGTTTTCTCACGAAAGGGACGGGCTCTATACAATTATATCCATTTGTTATTTTTCATGGGATTTACAAGCATTTTTTTTTAATAGTAAGAAGATAAAATTAAGAAAATATAATCATATTGACATTCCCCCAAAAGGATATCTAAGATTTCATCATAAGAAGCATTAAAACTTTCTAAAAATCACTTGAAAATTAATTATATTAATGAGACATTTGTTAAGTTGTCACACAACAGATTGTTTGTGTTAAAAAGTAAACAATTGAAACCCCTAACAACTCCAAACTTCATATAAATTTGAAGGTGCATGCATTTTTTATACAATCTAAATGCCATTCTCATTTCATAGGTTTAAGATATTACGAGATCATGGGAGAATTCAGATTGCATTTCTAAGTCTTATAGATTGCTGCCAGGAGTGGTTCATCTCTAGTTTCTTACATATATTGTACATTCCTTTGCTTATTACTATTTGTAACTTAATTTTTTTAAAAATTATATGATAAATAAATGTAATATATAATTGTTCCACTCTTCTTATAATAATTGTCAAGTGAAGGGAAGAGTATTGTAACTATGATGGACATTATGTACAATGATTGTTTTGTAGTGTGATTTTGAGTTTAAGACGTTATATGTTTTGCATCGGTTAATTAATATAACTTAGAGAAAAATTTAGGTGAACAATTGTCTAAAAATTATAACAAAAGTTTATTGGAAAGCATAGTAATACTAGTATTTGACTTCTATTTATTGAAGTTTTGCTATTGTTCTATCTATCACCACTTTAAATTCATTGCAAAATCTAGTGGGTTTATGTCATCAAGCAACCTTTAATTTATCAATTATTTCAATACAAATGGAACTTTAGATTTCCAAATGACACTTTAGACATTAACAAGGGCTTCCACACAGTTGTAGTACATACCTAAAATATTAAAAAAATTAACTGATAAGTATTAATTTCCAAGGAGATACTCAAGTAAACTTTAAACTAGCAAGTCAACAATCTAAAGGAAGCTTTAAATTTAAGACATGTTTGACAAAGAGACACCATTATTTGAAATATGCATAAATATTTATTTTCAACAATCTAAAGCAAGCTTTAAATTTAAGACAAATTTGACAAAGAGACACCATTACTTGAAATATGCACAAATATTTATTTTCAACAGTCTAAAGCAAGCTTTAAATTTAAGACAATTTTGACAAAGAGACATCATTACTTGAAATATGCACAAATATTTATTTTTAACAATCTAAAGCAAGCTTTAAATTTAAGACATATTTGACAAAAAGACACCATTACTTGAAATATGCACAAATATTTATTTTCTAACATTAAAACAGTTTAATTCAAGTTGAATAAAATATACAAGGCATTAAATTATGTGCCACATTATCATCTCGCTATAACATTTTTTTTACCACAATTTAGAATGTCTATCTTTTAAATATGATATAATTAGTGTCATGAAAAACGTATGTAGAAGATTTTGAGATCAATGTATCAAATCATTCCATAATCCATTCTTTGTATTTTGATAATGGATCACATAAAGCGATTTTTAAAATGTTTACAAAAATTTCTACACATTTTTTCCCCCAAGACTAATTATATCAATGTCTCTCATTATATTGAAATCTAAACCTTAATTGAAACCAATACACAAAATATAAATTTACAACATATCAAGCTCAAATATTTGCACCCTATGATAAATGGATGAATCGAAGCTTAGGATACCATTAGTCGCTTATCTGGATCTAAAATAAGAAATATTTTCCAAGAGACATTTGAAGTTGGACAACATTTTTAGATCCTCCTTTGGAGAGCATTACATAAAACTGCTAATATCTTTAGGTTTGGGTTTTGATATTTACCAGTATTATTTTCACTGTCTGCGTGACAACATACACACAACGCTGCATCAACCATATATCCAAGACAACCAAAATATTAGAGCTAATTCTATAATAGTTTCTAAAATTTATTCATTCCAAAGAACAAAAAAGAGGTCGCCAATATATCACAAAAAAATTAAAAATTACTAAAATAGATGTTGAACTATTTAATTTCCTTAAAACACTATTGTCTTTGGGGATGAAAGTTCAAGTGGTGGTCAAAATGTTGATCTTAAAATTGCCCTGTCAAATTCATAGATTCACATCTATTAAGAATACTGTAATAATTCTTCAAATATGGATTAACTATTTTACAAGTATAATGTCTATTATGACATTATAAAAACTAAAAATCTTAATAATGCAAAACTGTGTAGGTGAAATATATCTTTGACAATAAGTCTAATCACATAAAAATCAATATTGTTGGGATAAAAGACAAGAGAACCCTCATCCTGTTTCACCAAATGCAATGAACAAATGTCCAGTCCTATCAATTCACCTTAATCATCATGGATCAACACTTGTGTTTGCGAAAAAAATGTGGTTTCATTAAGTTGGGGTGGATATCATGCCCTATACCAACATCCATCCAAGCATAATGAAAACATTTTTTTGCTAAATACAATTGCAAGACTCATAAATGTTGCTCCTCGTTGCATGCCTCTTTAATGCCACTGCATACCCTTAACCTTTCATTTGCACTTACTATAGGGAAACGAGGATGACTTGCTTCTATCTCGCTTCTAAAAGCCAAACGACCTCCTTCTATCCAGTGTCAACAAGTCGAATGACCTCTACCTCCTATGAAAAAAATCCTCGCCAAACATTATTTTTTAATAGTTAACTATTGTGGTTTTTTTTTAGAAGTAACGCGAGTTGCCCCTAATACCTCCTCCATAACTGTTACTACCTCCACCAACATAGTGTGTCCCACTACCACCACCATATCTACTACCACTACCACCGTAATAATTATTGCCTCCATGACAACCATCACTGCGATAACTACGAGTAAATCTTGTGTCCACCATAGAAAAACCCTACTATAAAAAACTCAAAAAAGATCCTCATCATACAATAAAATAAGAAAAAACCCTTTATAGTGAATCTTCTCTAATTTCTAAATCAAGCAAAAAAAATACAATAAAATATAGATCCAACTTACAAAATATCTTAGAAATTGCTTAGCTTGGACTTCAAGACGTCGCCAAATGCGCTGAAAGCTTCATGAAGATTGCGGTCAAGACCTTAAGGGCTTCACAAATTCAACCCCTCCAAATCACCGCCCCTTTACAAATTTTTCTTCCAAACTCTACCCATAGAGGTCCAACAAAAAATCTAGAGACCCAAATGGTTTTCTTGCAACCAAAATGCCCAACATAAGAACCGAAGCAGGTTCTCTAGTACCCTGTTGTAATATATACCCAAATGGAATTTCTGAGCTCAAAGCCCCTTATGCTTTATAATCAAATGTATTTTTTGGACGTTAAAGCCCCTTATCCCCCTTCCAACACCTTATAGTCTCCAGAAACAAAGACCCAAGTGGGTTTTCTTATTGAAAATGCCTTATGATAGGTGCCACTGTAGATAAAAACCTTCCAGAAGCTTCTTGAATACCAATGGACCCTAGAAAACAAGTACACAATTGTTTTCTTTTGTAAACTCCACTTTGTCTATCCTCGAGAGTGGTAGTATATACAACTTGTCAAGGAACCCCGATAGGCTTCTCTACTATTAGTTAGATATAAGCCATCCCTGACACATAATATAAGGACATCCATATGAGTTTATACAATACAATGCCTCAAATACTCCAAAACAAAAAATGACCCAGTCTCCCAGATACTCTTCTACTATGACAAAATAAAGAAACGACCGACATGAATTTTCAAAGCAATCCTTGTGACTACCTTTGGTCTACTTAAAACTAAGAGGAACCCAGATGAATTAGGCAACAACTAGGGTAGGCTTCATGAAACCCACAAAAAGACAATAGCAGATGCTTACATACATCGAAAATCCTTACCTTTGCGAGAGTTCCAACCCCTGAACACGATATAAATGTATGTGATTGTTTGTTGTGCCTATTTAATTCTATATCAAATATATTTATGTATAGAGGACAATCACTATTAAAAAGGACACTCATTGTCGAAAATCAATTCACATTATTTTTATAATATCTTTATACTTTTCTCCATATTATAAAAAGATACGTTTTTAGAGAAAAAAAAATATATATTGAATTTCTCCAATAATTTAATTACATCATTTAAATTCAGCCAATAAGAAGATAATAAATAAATTTATATTATATTTTTTATAATATATATAGTGCAAAACTAATGTGAGGACTTAAGAATGTGAAAAAAAATACTCTAGTTATGTTTGCTGCACCTTTTTGAGTGGAAAATAATAATTTCAAGCGATTACAATAATTGTCCGAATATTAAAAAATAAATTGCTTAAGCTTTTATGAAGCCTGCAAACGACACCCACGGCTTCGAAGCAACTCCGTCCCACTGAAAAAAAAACAAAGAGAAAAAACTTAATGCAGAATTCATGAAAGCTCAATACATTTCCAGACTGATCGGGAGCAACTTTCTTTCATTTTCTCTCTTTGTATATAAGATTTCTTTGTGCTAGCGCTGCAGGTAATTGTTGGAAGTTTTGATAAACAGGTAAAAGGTTAGGGTATGATGTCATGAGAGGGCAATTGGCAGGTTGAAAGCGTCTGCTTCCATTCAAGGGTTTCTGCAAGTAGGTGCATCACTTACCTTCAGTCTATTTTATTAAGCATTTGAGTTTCCAATCCTTTAAATTAATTTTAATGTAAAAATATGTAGATCATGGACAAGTATCAGAGATCCATCAATTCTTGACATAGTTTGGGTGTATAAATTTATTAATTCATGAACATATTAACTTTGAAACATAAATTGACCTATTCATAGACATATTGGCATTGAAAGAGGATGTGAAAGATGCTAATATTTCAGCGGTTTTCGGCATTTTCATGACACCCATGTGGCAGCACTCAAGCTGTGGCGCAACTCGGGTGTCTAATGGACAAGATATGGAGGAACTTAATTTTCAATGCATTCGAGACTTCTTCAAATGAATTTTTCGAAACAAGGTTTCTCCGTTACTTCGACTGGAATAAGTGATACACAATTCCTGGCTTCAAGAACCCAAACTACACTCTATTATGCCGAATATTGGTGGTTTGGCATTTGACAGTTTTCAGGACTCCTCAAGATAAAAGGTGATTAGGAGGGTGCCTCGGTACTGGATTGTCTCTGCTGGCAGAGCCCAATGCCCAATTGGGTAGGCCAAATCCTCTTGCTCAATGTGCAGTGATAAGGCTATTGATTTTTTACTATAGTAATTTGAAGACACAGGAGTATGGGTATGGGTACGGAAATGTGTACGCCATTCCAAATCGGGCCTTGGGAGTAAATGAATAAGGGTATGGCTATATTATATATAAATATAGTCATCAAAAGATGTACGTGCAGGGACAAAGACAGGATCCTTGTCCCTATACTGGAATTGTCTGTTGATTATGGCTTTTATCGGTCACATGGGATGGGTTAACAGATGTAAAGGTCACCAGGATTACTTGATCTCCACCTCTTTGTGCATATCTTCTGTTACAGATTCTCACTGCTGTCAAGCTTTGATCTTAGGTGTCCTGATAAGCATGGGTTAGCATCTGAACCCAGAGCCTCACCAGCTCAAAAAAAAAACAAAAACAAAAAAAACTTATGATATTCATGATGTGAGCCCGTCTATTAGCTAAATTGTGTGTTGGATAACTTCCAAAAAATGTGCTCACATTTATTTATGCGATTATTAATAATTACATGATTATAGCACACCTATATTCTCATTAATGAGATGTTCTATTAAATTGACTGTGACGATGAAGTAAAGTCTTAATATATATTTGATACACTTACCTTTAGTTCGAACATATATTTTTTACAATCAATTAGCCTCTGTTAGAAGTTCTTTAGGGAAGAAGTTTTGATGATTGTGTTTCAGTTCATTAATCTCTGCCATCCTCTTCTTAGTATTAGCATCGCTCATTTCATTCTACGTTAACTTTCTTGATCATGCTTTTCTATGAAGGCTATTCTTACATTCACAATAGCATTCTTACATTCACAATAAGAGTCTCTGCAAACATTTATCTATATAATCAATTGCCATAGAAGTGCTCTACACTCGTTTCTGCAATGCCAGCGGTTGTTAACAGCATAGCAGCAACATATAGTTCAGGCAAAATTCTCAGAAGCCTTCGGCTTTGTCAACACCTGTTTCCATCTCACTTTCCATGACTACTGCTATTTCTCCTAGCCTTTCATAATTTCATTCACCATTGGGTCATGGAACACACAAGCAAAACAAATCCCACTATTTAGGTCCTTATTTATAGGTCTCCATTGAGGTCCAGGGCCAAAAGCAAGTCCTGAACCATATATTAAATACTCTTAGAAGTATCTCATTACAAGGGACTGCAAGGTCTACTTCCCCATTCTATACTATTAAAGTGATAATTTATCTTGTTGACAAGCTTGAAGCTACAAAACCCCTTTCTAGACTATTAAAGTGACAAATTATCTTGAGGGCAAGCTAGGAGCTACAAAAAGCTTATAAGCAAGCTAAACAGAAATTTAAATGTAGCCCAATATTGTTACAAGCATTGTATTCATAGTAGGATATCATGTGTTCATTGGAGTAAAATTCGACTGTAGTTATTAGATGTTAGAGAAATATAAGATGTCGGCAGCAAGATATTGTGGACAATTTGAGATTTTGGATAGACTTGGTCCCGTTGCATATGAGCTTGCTGTGCCGCATGGTCCAGGGCCAAAAGCAAGTCTTTACCCATATAACAAATACTCCTAGAAGTAGCTCCTTACAAAGTACTGCAAGGTCTACTTCCCCATTCTATACTATTAAAGTGATAATTTATCTTGTTGACAAGCTTGAAGCTACAAAACCGCTTTCTAGACTATTAAAGTGACAAATTATCTTGAGGGCAAGCTAGGAGCTACAAAAAGCTCATAAGCAAGCTAAACAGAAATGTAAATGTAGCCCAATATTGTTACAAACATTGTATTCATAGTAGGATATCATGTGTTCATTGGTGTAAAATTCGAATGCAGTTATTAGATGTTAGAGAAATATAAGATGATGGCAGCAAGATATTGTGGACAATTTGCAATTTTGGATAGATTTGGTTCCGTTGCACATGAGCTTGCAGTGCCGCATAGTCTTACATGGCATAATGTGTTTCACATTTCCTAAGAGGCGATTCTTTGGTCTATGACTTATTTGGAAGTGTAGGTGGGGCTCCAAGCAGAGCCTCTCTGTATTTTGGACCACAAAACTGGGATGTTGAGGAATTGAGCCATTGTGCAGGTTGAGGTCTAGCAGAAGCATTACTAGATCTATGAAGTGAATGAGAAATGGAGAATTTCTGAATTACATATGTGAGCACTATCCATTTCTATTTCATTTGTATATTTGTACTAACAAGTGTACTTGTCTTGAAGGGGAGGAAATGTATACCTTATATTTTTGGGGATGCTAATGCGTATAAGTTGTATATGCATGTTTGAATGATATAGACCATAAAATCCAGAGGATGTGAAACCGACTCAGAGATGCTGAGAGACCATAATAAACTGAAATGTCTAGACAGAAACATATAGAATAACAATCCATACTGCTCAGGAGCACATCTATTGAATCCAAAATAACATTTAGAAACCAGGGCTGCACTAGCAGCGGCAACTTTATTGCTATGACAGGGCTGTTGGTTCATCGCCTCTGGCAGTTGCCCTGTGTGTTCTGTATTTCTTTCCATGTTGACATTGTGCGTTTGAAATTCTTGTGATTGAGGAATTTCTTCAATAATAGAGACAGCACAGAGTTCCTCTGTTTTCAAGATTATGACCATCATTATGCTTATGTCTGGATCAAGATTATGATCATGCTTATGCCTGGATCAGGATCATGATCATGCTTATGCTTTGGAGTTCTGAGAACACTGACCATTATCATGCTTGTGTCATCTGGATCAAGATTAGAATTTACTCCAAAGAAAGGTTAAAGTTCCTTGTTCTGCTCTTCAGTTTCTCTGGTAGTCTCCCCACTTCACCTTAACTGTGGCCAACTGCATCAAAGCTTGAGTTGAATTTTTTGCCAGGAAAGATTTCAGTTCTGTAGTTACAGTTTCAAGTTTCTGAAATATGTTCTAATAGTCAACAAGCTTTGGCCATGCTGTAAATGTGGAATCTTTAACTGTGAGTCGTAGGGTCAGGCACAGAAATGGAGCCTGTGGTGCACGATATTGTGATTACTACAGGTTCTAGAATCAATCAAAAGTGGTTGAACCACTCCCTTCAGTAGTTATGAGGGTCAGGTCTTGGATGATGTGTTGTCTAGTTGCTGCAAGATTTGGTTTCTAGCATATTCTACAATAAGGACATCAATGATGGGTTGACTAACATTGTTCATGCTTATTAAATGTGCCAAAAATCTGCATTAGATACTGTAGTCATCATTTAAATCCTACTGTGCATCAATCAGGGCAAACTCGTAAGCCCGATGTGGGCACTTTGTGGAAAAATCCTTCTTCTTTATGTGTTGATGTCTTGCACCTCTCTCACTCTCTCTAAACGATAGAAAAATGGCTTATGATTTTTCAGAGGCTAGGGCATGAAAGATTTTAACTGGGCATTCATAGAAATTTGAGTGTAGAAAATTCTGAGAGCAGAAAATTCGATTGCTAGGGCATCAACTCCGTGGACCTGTTATGTCTCCTTTGAATTCCTTCAATTTTCTCTGTAATTCATATCTTTTTCATTTTATTTAATGCTGGATAAGCTCCTTACTGAAATGGCCCTGATGCCATGTAGAAAATGTACCAGGGTCAAAAACAATGTAAGAAAGATTCACTAGAAAAGGAAAGAATCGAATAATCTCATTGATTCTGCAATACAATGATACAAGTGGCTATCCCGAGATGCTAGTTGCATATCCTTCTATGTATATTAATACAAGAATATCTCATTTTAAAGTTTTTACAAAACTAACATGAAACTTGGGCCAATGCTAATAAAGTTTTTTTTAATTTTGACTGCAGTAGTTTCAACAGTTTCCTTGTCTCTACACTAGTTCTTGTGATGTAATGCTGCAAATTTTCATTCCCGTTTGGAATGTTAATACCGATAGTTCTAGATAATTCATTGCTTTCCGGAGCATTTTTTCTGTCTTGCTAAGGAGGATTTAGTTTATTTGAGGGATGCACCCTTCGAACGCTTTTTTTGGTATTTCATGTATTTGATGTCTTTTTTTTGGATCTTCTAACAGGGTAGAATAAGGAAAGTTATATCTTTTGTAGAATGCACTTTAGAAGCTATATGCATACATTGACTTTTGACATGAAGTTTACCGTCTGCCATATCAGATAATTTTTTCATCTTTGGATGCATTTTAGTTAATGTTTGTTTTTGAAAGCACCCAAATTTATTGAATCTACTTTGATTTGTTGGGTTAGGGATCAAATATGAGGCGTCGACCAGGAATATCAGGGCTTCAAACTGCTGCTGCAGCTCGTGTATGGATTTCATGTCTTGAATCTGATTACATGACACACACATAGGGTTTTTTAGCTAAAGACGATGGCCATACACTCTTGTTTTAAAGATTATTTCTAAGCAGAATTGATTTTCATAATAGTATCGATTCTTGATCTCTCATCATTCATAATTTACTAATATATAGGATCAATACAAGTTGCTCGGAGAAAATGTAGCTAAACTACGAACAGATCTTATGAAAGAACAACTTTCTACCTTTAGGACACAGCTTGAAGATTTTGCCCGTAAACACAAGGTATGCAGACTGTTTTCATCATCTACATTTTTTTTTTCATAGACTGCAAGTTTGTCTATGGATGGAGATGCTTTAATTTGCAATTTTCTGTTGTTTGTCTAATGTCAGAGTTGTTTAATGGCGATTAAAACACTGCCAAAATTCTCAGAAAGATCCAAAATGCTTTTCAAATAATAAATTCTTGCAATAGTTATTATTTGTCTGGAATTCCTATCATAGTAACCTAAGATAATTTTATCATCAGACATTAGGGAATTGTTTTCTTGGTTGGTCAAGGGCTATACAAAGGTAGGTAAGAAGTGATGCTCTGAATATTTATATCTTTTTTGTTTTGTTCTAGGGGATTAGCGTATGTCTTTGATAGGCTTTATCTTTTATCTCACCTTGGCTAGATTTGACTTTTGCCACTAGAATTACATATAAGAAGAAATAACTGCAGCTGGGAATGCATTTCTTGTATTGATGATTGCAGAATGATATAAAGAAGAATCCTGCATTCAGGTCACAGTTTCATGAGATGTGTGCCAAGGTTGGAGTGGACCCACTTGCATCAAACAAGGGATTTTGGGCTGAACTGCTAGGAATTGGTGACTTCTATTATGAACTTGGTCTCTTTCTCTCTCTTTGTCTCTTTCCATGTTACCAAGACTCATAAATTAGAGTAAAAATAGTGCATCTGTGTCAAACAGAAATGATGAAAATGACTGTAAACAATTCTTTTGGGTTAGAGGGTGGTTACAGATTGTATCTTTAATTCAATAAATGTGTATATAAAAATCCAAGAGAAATGGTTTTCATGTTCACTATTGTAGTATATGTATATAGCTCCTTTCCATAGGAATCCCTCAGCAGGTTGCTTTGAATTTTTTTATTAGTGTGCCTGAGCAACATTTGTGAGATTTCTTATTTTAATAATTGATATATCCATTTAAGCTGATCAAGAAGTTGTTTTTCTAATAAACATCAACGAAACAGGGGTCCAGATTGTCGATATTTGTTTGGCCACAAGACCCCACAATGGAGGTTTGATTGAGCTACAGGAGTTGCAAGCTCTCCTCTCGAAAAGACGGAGATCATCCCGTGAAGCTATATCAGAAGATGATTGTTTTCGTGCTATCAGTAAGCTCAAGGTATGGCCCTGTATTTGCGTTTGGACTAGTTTGTCGTCTAAAAAATTCTTGATGTAGTTTTGCATGTCTTGTGATTCCATGCAGCAACAGGTCGCATAATTTGTAGCATTTTCATATGTTTGTTTTTGACTGTTCCTTTTCTGGTGTCAGCTGCTTTTCTTTTGGTTAGGTTACACATGTTCTTATATCTGTCCTTTATTATGAATTATTTCTCTCTGGAAAGAAATTAGGAACAGTGAAGAGTGTTCACATGTTTTCATATTTTATTTCTGAAGATAATATCATTGCTTGAAGTGAAAATTTGTCTGTGTCTAATCCGCCTTTGTTGAAGTTTGCAGGCACTAGGGAGTGGATTCGAAGTATTTTCTGTTGGAAAGAAAAAGCTTGTTCGTTCTGTTCCTACAGAATTGAATAAAGATCATAATGAAATTTTGGAAATGGCTCAGGTATGTTTTACAACATTGAAGTCTTAGGACTGAACAATTAGATGCATTACTCTTAAGTTTTCCTTCACTATTCTTCATGACAATATAATCAATTTTGTTCTGCTATAGTTGCATTTGATTGCATGCTTGGCAGATAACTGAATGATTTCGGACTTTTGAAGGCAAAAGATCTCATTTTTTATGTTCCCTGGGCGTCTGTTATACTCTCTTATCCTATGTCTTGCGTTATCAAGTTCCCATAGCTTCTGAAGATGCATTTCTCTTGCTATTGAAGAAAAATCAAGAATCAGTAATATGCATCTATTACAAAGGAGGAAGTGTCATAAATTACTCTATACTGTATTAATTTATGGGGGTCTCCTAGGGTTACCAGGCTGATTACCTTCTTTATGCGTTACTAGTTTTCTCTCTATCTCTTGAAGTTCATTGGCCGTTGGGTGTTGGGAGTTCTAGGGGAGTACCCTGCTTCCTCCTAGGATTCTCCAACCCTGCTTCTTTAGCCCTAGGCATTCCCCTATGGGCGTTATACATGTTACCCATTATTATTGCCAACCTGTATTAGGTTGAGATATCTTTCTTAGTTGAATGGCCTTTACTTGACATACATCCATAGCATGCATTCTATGAATTGTTCTATTTTCTTATCCATAGCATTTTCGTAGGGTTTCCAGTGATGGAATTTCAAGGACATTTTTTTGTCTAGAACAAAGGTGTCCTTTTCAACTCAGAAGAATTTTCTCAGAAATTCTGAGATTTTGCTGAAATCTTCCAAGTTCTCTTCATGGTCTTTTTTGACACCTATGACCACAACATATCTCTGAGTCTTTCCAGCAGTTGAGATTGATTCTTCCCAGAGAATTCTAGTAGCTGGGAGAATTTTTTTTTCTGATGTATCTGTAGCTGAAAATTTGATCTCACAAGCTATAGATGCAGGAAATCTGAACTTTTGTGTTCAACTATGGACCATACAATGAAGAAAATTGAAGCCTGTCATCCTTTGCCCTGAAAATAAAGACTTCTAAAGCAGATATGGGAAATGTTTAGCAGGGTATCTATTACAAGAGATTCCTCAGTTGAACCTCTGACTTGGAGAAGATAATAGCATTGCAGATATAGAAAACCAAATTCAGCTACAGGAGGCAAAGATTGTTGCTACTAGAAAAGCCTTAAATAACTTCATCAACTTGAATTCAGCATTTTCAAGAGGTAGTGTTGAAAACTAGAAACCAGAACATAGATTCTCATTAAACATGAGATTTTAAAGAGCAAAATCACGACCTACCAACAATCCCTTTAAAAACAAGTTGAAGAGAGTGGGTCGTGGGTTCAAGTGATTTAAGGCAAAAGGGCCCCTAGATTGTTGAACTTGCTGTCCAAACAAAGTTCGAAGTAAGAGCAAGACAAGCCAAGCAATTGAACCTTATGCTTAAAGGCCTTCTAAAGCTCATCATTACCATGGATGCTGACGATGGCTTCCTACGAGATTATAGACCTTAAAAAAATAACCAGGGACAGGGCTGGAATGACTCCTGATGCCCTTATCATTCGGTTTTGATCCATTGAGGAGCATCTACACGCCTTGAAAGCTATGAAGAAACTCCTCTCCCTTCCTAACACAACCATTTAGATGAAAATCTTGTTCAGCTTCAAGTTGAGGAACTTCAAAATCTCTATGCCCGAGTTTTAGCTACAGGGAAAGTTAACAAATGGGCTATCATCCAGAACTGTAAAGTTGTTATTTATGTTTATCCCTGCCCTGGGTGCTCACGCCCTTCCTTGAACATATGACGCCATAAACATGTCCTAGTTTCTGGTAGTGGTCATGTAGGGCAAACCCTTTTTTTCTGGGTATGCAAAGTTGAGAAAATTGAGATTTTACCATTCCCAGGGGAGAGTATTTTTCTGAGCGGTGGACCCCATTCTCCTTTGCAGTTGGAGAATTCCCTTGGTCAGCGGGATCATATTCAGGCTGAATGTGACCATTGTTGTAGCACACATTATGGAATGCGAATTGTGGTGTGAGCTTAGGGAGCGCCTCAAATGCTTGAGGTTTGAACTCGGACGATGTTAAGCAGCAGGTGCATGCATTTGTGCCTTGAGTGTCACTAGCTCAAAATCACATAAAAACTTTGTCATTCTCACTTAGATTTGTGAGAGCCTTTCCTATTATTGGCTATCATTGGGTTTCGGATTTCAAACAAGAGTATTGCAGATCAAGGAGATAGCTTTGGATAGCTTTCCTCATTCATGATTGCCTCCATCCTAGGGTTTTCATAATACCTTTGATGAGCACTCCAAATACATTTGGCTTCCAATCTGAAGGGGCCCACCCTCTCAGTGGGATATATTCTTTGCAGTTTGCTACATCCTTCAGCCTTATTGCCCTTTGTTGTTCATATTGATGGTGACCCATATCTTTATATGTTTGGAGATTTCCCACTA
Organism: Torreya grandis; assembly: GCA_037957365.1. Lineage (NCBI taxonomy): Eukaryota > Viridiplantae > Streptophyta > Pinopsida > Cupressales > Taxaceae > Torreya > Torreya grandis. The sequence goes on along the minus strand of JARHVA010000095.1, from coordinate 6,726,230 downwards.
CTCTTCTTTAAGAGATGTCATGCTTTGAGGTGAAATTAATCCTTGCATTGGGCCCTGTCAGACGCCTGTCTAGGAGCTTGTGGAGGACGAGCTCCATCGTTAGGAGTTAGATTTGGAGTATTTTGGTTTATAGAGGACCTTAGTTGATGGGAATAGCTGTGTCATGACATAGAGGAGGTGCATTTTCTAGTTGGGTGAGTCACACAACCTTCATGTTCTTAATGAACTCTCTCTTTTCCTTGATGCCAAAAGATTCACTTGCTTGTGTCATAGTGTGGGCACAAACATGGCTGATTGTGTTCTTGCCTGCCAATAGGTCTTTGATTCCGCACATTCAGGGTTTTTCACATCTCCCATCAGTGCCTCCTTGTTGACCATGGTCCTTTAACTTTCACTCTTGCTTAGGATTTTCTAAGGTATAGGAGACCAAGATCCATTTTGATGCTTGGTAGTTGGTATATGCTAATGGCTATGTTTCCTACCTTTCCCATTATTTGTCTGTCATTTTTTTCTCCCGATCAGCACAACCAAGTATTAAGTTTTGCCCGTGTTCTTTAGGGGTCATCCCTTGAATCCTTTCCTCATGATTCTTTATTTCAAACCATCCCGCCTTGCTCTTGCCCCATGAATTGTTCTTCCAATAGGAGACTTCTTTGATAATGCTTGATACTCAAAAAACTTTTTGGAAGTCTCTTCTTATCTTTCTTCAAAATTCTTGCCTTCGGATGTTCCCATCTTGCCCTTTGTTTCATGGATGGTTTGTTTTAATATGAACCTCTAAACTAACATATATGTATAGAATTTTGTATGTTTCTTTAGTTTCTTCAGTGCAACCTATTGTTCGCCTTCAACTTTGGAACTTGACCCATGTTTGATGTTCCAACTAGAATTTCTTGTGAAATATTTTGGTCCTTTCTGCATTTAGATTAAACTAATTAATTTGTTCTTATTAGCCTTGATATATGGAATTCGATATGGAAATTTTGAATCTTCACTTAAGTTTTCAAAGATGCCAACTTGAAATTTTCTTGCTTGATTTTAATTTACTTCAGATCTTATCATTCTTCTTATGCTGGTCCCTGATTTGATGTCTTGGGCAATCTCATAATGAATTTGTCTACAAACTAGGTCAGATTCTCTTCTGGATTTATACGCTTCCTTTCTCTAAGAGAAGCCATCTTGATTATCTACAGATTTTGTATCATGAATGTTTTGACTTCAATGGTTTATAAAATTATTTAGAGGACAGGTTCTTAGGAATAAAATTCTTCCATGAAAACACAAAAACCGGCACATAAATTATTGAAAATGCAATTTCATCTACAATTCAATTACTTAACTCCTTGATTGGGCTATTAAATGCTACAAAGCCACAGCCTAATTATTATTTTATGCATCATCTAAGGGGTTGTAGTGTAATGGTAATGAGAGGCACTTGTAAGAGCGTGACTCAAAACCCCCTCACCACTTTAAGGCAGCCCATAACTCTACAGACATAGGGCAAGGTTGTGGTGTAACGATTATGGAGTACATTCGAGCATATGACCCGAGTTAATAAATAATCACCAACACCTAAGTTCAAGAACTCTTCTTCTAGGATTCAAGAACATCAGCATTTGAAGTGGGCATCTGACATTCAACAATTCATCTGGTAATCAAGTATAAGAAAGGCGTCACCAACAAAGTGGCAGGTCTTCTCAGTCGTCCTCTTTCTTGGGTACCCAGCATTTTGGACACTCGACACACAGTTCATGATGAGCGGAAATGTCTCTACTCCGCGGATACTTAGTCTGGTCTGATTATTGATGCTTTCTAGCAACCCACAGTGGTGAACTAGACACCTTTCATTGACTACAATTTGCAGGAAGGGTTGGTTGTATAAGTTTACTCAACATTGCATTCTTGCGGACCTTTTTATCTTTTGCTAAAGGATGCTCACTCATCCTCCTATGGTGGGCTTTTTGGCATATATATTACCTTGCAACACCTTCAATGTTACTTTTATTGGCCTTCGTTACAGAAAAGGTTGAGGATTACATCATTTGGTTCTCTCTTTTCAATCAGTCTTAAGCCTTCCAATAAAAATATTGGATTATATCAGCCATTACCGGTTCCTTCTAGACCATGGGAATCCATTTCGGCAGACTTAATAAGTGGGCTTACCAACACTCAAAGGCAACGTGCCTGTATCTTTGTGGTTATTTGTCAGTTTTCCAAAATGGCGATCTTTACACTGTGCACCAAGGCAATGTATGCTTCCTATGCTGCAGACATGTTCTTCAAACATGTTTGGAACAATTTTGGGCTTTCGCTAACTATCATTTTAGATCGTGACTCGTTCTTCTTGAGTCACTTTTGACGACCATTGTGGAAGATTCTAGGTTGTTAGCTGGGCTTCTCTGCTTCATTTCATCTGCATACCGACGGCTAGATTGAGGAGGTTAATCACACCTTGGTCCTTGCTCTTCACATTTCTTATTAGGAGTGTAGGCACCTTTTAGAGTCATTTATGGATTCCAAACTTTGGTGCCTGAAGAGATTTTGGTTTCTCTTTCAGCTCCATATATGTCCCACGAGCAAAAAGAGCAAGAAAAAGCATCTTTGTTTGTGAAAAATATGGCTAAGCTTCACACAAAAATTCAGGATAGTCTCTGTGAACTGAAGTTAAATTCAAGGCGTTTCATGACCAACATTTGGTTCCTTGATCTTTCCATGTTGGTGAACATGTCTGCCTTCACTTGGATAAAGTGAGGTTTCACAACAAACAATGTTACGAGTCGAAGCCCATTAAATTTGGGCCTTACACCAGTCTCCAGATAGTTGGGCCTAGTGCCTTTTGCTTCAGTCTTCAAGCTTAGCTTGGCATCCATGATGTTGTCGATGTGAGAAGCTTAAGTTGTACGAGCCATCTCACTTGCATGAGGAGGTTTCTATCACTCGTCTTGAGGGCTACCATTCCAGATTTTTAATAAATGTTGGCTGAAGATACTTTGCTTGATGTTTCAACTTGCACACATTGTAAGGGGTGAGCTGCTACTTACCTTGTTGGCCTCAAAAACACTTTGCTATTGCAGGCCCAGTGGTATTCTGAATCAGCTTTTCCAGCTAAGTTCCCAAATCTCATGTAGAAATTAGATACAATTTCCTCTAAGCATGGGGAAATGAGCAGAACATCCATAATAATTAGTCTATTAATAATAGATATTTAACTATAAATCAGTCAAATCAATATGCAAATATGTCTGTGAAATTTTTCAAACGGTAGACATAAATGATTTAGAAAGGAAGTGGACATTTGAATGCTAGAGGTTTGGATTTGGAAGTATTAAATGTCGTCTAAGATTTTAAGCCTATGCATATGGGTTCTCTTTTGTAAATAAATAATAATAAATAAAATTGTATCAGTTCTTCACCAACAGCTCAAACCTCTAATAGAGAAATTTTAGCACCCCACTAATACACAAAAACATACTTTGGTCATTAAGTGACAAGCCTCCAGTTCATGAATATTGGGTTAGCATATGTTTTCTTTGGAAGCTCTGCACCGCATATAATTTCTTGACAATATGGCAAAAAAGTGCTATCAAAAGAGTTTTCGTCATTTATGTGTTATGTGAATATGATGCAATGTGCCTCACATGCATGGAGGACAAGTGGCTCATTTCCAATAACTCAACTTGTCATATCATGGTCCCTCGATGATTCTTCATAGAACCTTGGCTTTCCCTTTTTGTTTTCCATACTTCATTAATTTAATTGTAGAATCTACATTACGGTTCCAACTTTAGGATTAATTTGCACCAAGAGGTGCATTTACAACACACATCAACTTGGACTTTTCGTTGGTGTGTGTATGTGGGTTGGTGGGTAAGTGGTGGTTGATGCACAAAGAATATTGATGATTGGCATTTTTAAAGACATGCATAAAGGAGACAAATATAATGCATGCACCTGACATTATAAATCAAATATTTCCAAGAAGGTAGCACATTCAAGACTCAAAAAATTGGCCCTTCAGGATATGTTGAGTTGTAGTGGCTGAGTGTTTGCCAGTTGGGGACCAGCTGTCCACCTCCGGCCATTGTTTATTGAGAGTGGGGAGGGTTTATAGGGGCGGTGATCTAGGACCAAGCCACTGTCTGGGGTAGGCGATAATGCTATTGTATTTAATAATGCATACATTTTTGAATGATTTAAGATGCACCTGTATTATTCATTTGCAATATAATTCGTGGATAAGCACTAATTGATAATCTTCTCTAATAATGGGTTACGGATAAGTGTGCACCAATTAATGCTTATCCACCAAGTATATTACAAATGAATAATAAAAGTGCATCTTAAACCATAGAAAAGTGTTTGCTTTATTAAATACACTAATATCCCCCCTTAAGGTGTACTTTGATAAAGGGGAGGTTGGAGGAATTACTGAACCATCCCCCCTTGACGACACCTTCTTTCACTCCCCAAAGGTGCCTAAGCTGAACAAATCGGGCCTTGGGCAATGGCTTTGTGAAGATGTCTACAACTTGATCATCGTTGCGGCAATACTTAAGATGAATGACCTTGTCTAGTATCAGCTGCCGAATATAATGCATATCTATCTCAATGTGTTTTGTGTGTTGGTGTTTCAGTCGGTTGTGAGAGATGTGGATAGCACTTTGATTATCGCACCAAAGCGTTATGTGTTGGGCCTGCGAAAACACGAACTTAGAAAGCATGTGTCGATTCCAAACCGACTCTTGGGTCCCCGTTTGAAGTGAGAACTCTAGCAATGAGTGTAGAATGAAATAGGCTCCTCTAGCTCGGTATGAAAAGATCGATTTTATTTTAAGCAACTTTGGTTTTACACGGAGTCCCTTCGATCCCACAGTCTACACAAAGAAAGTAGATGATCAACTCTTGATTTTGGTCCTTTATGTTGACGACTTAATCATTATAGGGAGTTCCACTAAGCAGATTCATTATGTAAAAGCACAATTAATGAAGTACTTTGAGATGACGGACTTGGGCTTGCTACACTATTTCCTTGTTCTTTAGATTTCACAGTTTGAGAATGGAATTTTTGTCAATTAATCCAATAATGCTCAAGACATACTTTGCCGCTTCAGCATGGAAGACTGCAAGTCCTTACCAACTTCTTTGCAATATGGAGTCAAGCTTTCCGCCAAGTGTTCTTCTCCTTCAGTTGATGGTACAATTTACAGGGAATTGGTGGGAAGTCTTCTATACTGGACTCATACTCATCCCGATCTTTCTTTTGCTAGGAACCCGGTGTCATGCTTCTGTCAAGACCCCCATGATAGCTATTGGTAAGGTGCAAAGCGCATTCTAAGGTATCTTTGTGGTACTATAAATTTTGGGATTGAGTATAAGTCAGGAGGAAAAGCCTCAATTGCTGGTTATGCATCTAGTGGTAAAATAACTGTTGTAGGTTGCACAAACAATGATTGGGCAGGATATCCAGATGATCGCAAGTGGACTGCAGGATATACCTATCATATTGTGGTAGGTCCTGTGACTTTGTCGTGCAAGAAGTAGTCTACTATTGCTTTGTCTACTACAAAAGCTGAGTTTGGTGGAGTTGTTGCTGCTGGTTGAGTCAGTTTGGAATTAGTGCATGATTTTTGAGTTTGAGTTTCCGTAGACCCAACCTGCAATGCTTTGGTGCATTAATCAGAGTGCTATCCACATCTCTCACAACCCAGTGGAGCACCAACACCCAAGCACATTGAGATACATATGCATTATATTAGTTAGTTGTTAAAGGACAAGTTCATTGATCTTAAGTATTGCCGAACAAACGATTAGGTTGCAGACATCTTCACAAGGCCCTTACTCGAGGTTCGATTTGTTTAGCTCAAGCAACTTTTGGGAGTGAAGGAAGGTGTCGTCAAGGGGGGATAATCTATTGATTTCTCCGTCCTTCCCTTTATCAAAGTACATCTTAAGGGGGATGTTAGTGTATTTAATAATGCACACACTTTTGTATGGTTTAAGACGCACTTGTATTATTTATTTGTAATATAATTCGTGGGTAAGCACTAATTAGTGCACACTTATCCACAACCTGTTATTAGAGAAGATTATCACTTAACTATTTACTTAATTGATTTCTGCTAATGGTAGGTAAGTCTCATCTCTAAGAAGGCTTGTGTTACAAGTAATTACTCCTCAAAACCCTAACCCTAACCCTAACCCTAGCTCCTTTCTTATCTATATAAGAGCATAAAGGGCAAGTGGGTAAGGTTTATCGTACATGAGAGTTATAGATGTAATATTGGCGAATTTAGGCCATAGCTCTTAATTTAAAGAGGTAGTAATGTCACCTGGATAAATTCGTGTTGTCTTGTTTTAAGTTTTCATAGATTTATCTATTGCATGCATTGTGGGTCTTTGCCTCAAGGTAGCTACAACGATTCTGGAACTAGTCTAGCAACCTAATAGATGATGGATTTGTTACCAATTCCCCTCTAGCAAAAAAAATAAAAAATAAAAAACTCGAAAAATTAAGTAATTGCTAGTCAATTGTCTCTATGGACTGTGACAATGAAGGAGCTAAGAAAAGTCTATTACTAGCACATATCCATCTTAGCATGGATCTGATATGCGCTAAGAGGTATCCAAAAGGCTGTATGGGGCAATCCCACCACAACGTAAGTGTAAGAACACAGGGATTGGTACCTCGAGTCTTTTGGATACCTCTCTGCACGTATTAGATCCATATTAAGATGGATCTTTGCTAATATTTACGATAGACCATTAAAGTTCATGAATATTGGATTATCATATTTTGTCTTTTCAAGCTCTCCACACCAGATAATCTCTATAATATGGAAAAAAGTTATATCCAAGTAGTTTCATCTTTTATATGTTATGTGAATATGATGCATTGTGCCACACATGAGTGGAGGGCAAGTGGCATATTTCCAGTATCCCAACTTGTCATATCATGGCCCCTTGTTGATTATTCATAGAACCATGGTTTTTCCCTTTTGTTTGCCATACCTTATTAATCTAATTGTAAAATTTACATCACACTTCCAACTTCAGGATTAATTTGCATAGAGGCGCATTTTACTCCACACGTCAACTTGGACTTTGGTTTGTGTGGGTGGGTGACTGGGTTGATGTGAGGGGAACATTGACGACCGAAATTTTTGGAGATATGTAAAAAGGAGACAGATATAATGCATGCACCTGATGTTATAAATTGATCATTTCCAAGAAGGTAGCACATTCAAGACTCAAAACATTAGGAACCTGCAAGTCAATTGTCTTTACGAACTGAGGCCATGAAAGGGCTAACAGAAGTCTATTACTAGCACATATCCATCTTAGCATGGATCTGAAATGTGCCAAGAGGTATCCAAAATACTCGATGGAGAAATCCCACCATTACATAAGTGTAAGAACATAGGGATTGGCACCTTGCATTTTTTGGATCTTTTGCATGTATTTACATTATAAGATTAAATTATTAGAGATTTCATTCACAATTGTCTACCTAGGCCAAACATCATAAATCTCATATGTATTTTCATATCAGTTTACATGTGATTGAGGGTCTTAGAGCTGGGGTATTGCGTTCCTCTACCCCATCCAAAAACACTGCCCTTGTTGTGGCATGTCTGTGTTCTGCAGTCTTCATTGACTTTTGCATTACATAGTCTCTCATGATACCAATGAAATTAATAGCCAAGTCTACAACATTCTTTTCAATACAGGCAAACTTTTTAGCTTGAATAAGATGGCTCCTCTGAGAACATCAGATGGGTTGCAAAACCTCTACCATATGTGAGCTTGTGATCATATTCTTGACAAAATTCTGCCAAAGAGCTTCCTCTTTTACTGCTTTGAACTATCCATTTCTTTGCCTGGATGGGAAATCCCCTTAATTTATCATTGAGCTTGAGTAGCTTTCAAAATATTTTAGAGCATTAATTGCAGTGACATAAATATACAGTTTTAAGCAACAACCCTGCCCAACAGATCTTTGCGACTTGATGGAGTTTGACAGGTAACTGTTGACTTTCAGTCTAGCTTAGGCCTGAGAGAAGACTGTTTCCATGGCTTCTGTAAAGACATTTCCAAATTTCATCACTTTATTATCTCAAAAAGTAATTCATTTTTTTTTAATATTGTATGCTTTGTTGATTTCTATTTTAAATAATAATACCTTTGATTTGTTTCCTGTGCGCATCGAATGCCATTCTGAGCTGGGATAAGGTTGTTCAATACAAATCTGCTTTCAGTCCCTTTCCACCAACAGCTTTGTCCTTGTGGCAAGGAATTTAGCCAAAATCTTGTAAAAGACATTGCAGAGAGTGATGGGTTTCCATTCTCCAACCATGTTCCTGTTGTTTCCTTCAGGTATGGGCTTTATTAGTCCAATAGAAATGAGTCCTATTTTACGCCCTATAAGAGCTTCTTGGTACATTCGTAGCCAATCATTTCCAATTGTTGGCCGCAACTTTTTGTAGCACTCTCTTGGAAGACGAATTGGACAAGAAGAGTTGTTATTTTTCATTGTTTTCATAGCTATCTCCAACTCTTCTAGATCAAGAGCTCTATAAACGGAAGTCCTTTTGAACTGTTCCACTTTCCAAGGTATTTCTTGTTTGAGATTAATATTAGCTGCTTGCTGATCTATAAATTCTCAAGAAAACAACTTGCTAGAATTTACAGAATCACAATTTGCTGTTCTACTTTTATTATTCTTCAAAATGATAGTTCAATTCATGCAAATGACTTGAATTTAGTGCAATGTGTTGTTGGAAGAGTAAATACAGAACTTCAGAACTGAAATATGATCGCAAGAAACATGAACAGAATTCAGAACATGGAGACACAAGACAGAGACTTTTGGTCTAGAAAACCCAACAAGATATGGGGAAAGACCAGTGGAAGAGGCAATTGCAATACTTCCCATCTTCTTATGTCCAAAGACAGATTACAATGAGATTCATAGAACAAGTACAACCCTCAGCTATTTTGCTCACCCAGCTTCCTCTCACTGTTCCTTTCTCCAATCCTTCCTACAAACATCTGAACTCCAACATTGTCCACCGATGCCTTCCTATTTGTGTGTCATCTTCTTATAATGCTTGGAGATGTCCTTTCATCCTCTAAAGGATCTCCAACCGTTGTAGAATGTGAATAGATTTTGTTTGTATTGTACATGTACGGTCACTGTGGGTGAAACCGCTGGTTACAGTAGACTGGCAGTTTCAAAATGCTCTTCGAAAATTATCCTGATTTGTTCTTCATTCTATGTTAAATTTTCTCTACAGTGTTTCAGAACTAGAATTTGTTTTTTGCTTTACTGCTCGGAAAAGAATTTAGTGGGAATATCTTAATCTTTTATCCAGTTGGACTGAGACTGATGTTGTCTCCTCTAGTCCTGTACTCGTCGCAGCTCTTGAGCTGGTGCTATAGGTCCCTTGTTGTTGCTTTTTGTGTTATAGAGATCCAACTTGAGAGACTTGTACGGTTGACTTAGATGGTCAGTGGGTTTCTTTTCCTTGAGTCTTTTGGTTTTGGCCACCATTCTGCCCCATCCCTTCAAGGACTTGACAGTTCATGGAATCGCAACTCTTCAATAGTACCATAGTTGAATTCAGTTGTTTCGTTCAATAGTGTTGATGGGTCCTCAATATATGGAGAAGTAAGTAACGAATCGGAATGATATAATTGAATGTCATCAACAATAAGAGAGGGCTCAGATTCACCAAAATAAGCATGGTGACTCAAGTTATATTGAAATCTATCTTTTTGATGGAAAGATGGTAAATGCACTTTATATCCTACATATTCATGAAGAGATTCATTGTTTGAAAAATTGTCAAGAGTAAGAATATCGGGTGAAGCGTGTGTGTGAATCAAGTCAAGGTATACAAGTTCTAAATATGTAACATTATTTACTTTGTATTGGACCACTATTGGTGAGATGAACTAGACTTGGAGAAGTTAGCATACAAAGGTTTAGTCGTTGAAGAGCAATACTGATTATCAAGCGTTAAGAGTCCTGTGATCTGTTTGGAAGGGTACCTCTTTAACTTGAGTCTCCTTATTACATCCAAGACCTAGTTTGAATGGATGAGGAGTCGGAATGATTGGTTCTTGAAAAATTTGTTAGTGATTTCCTAATCCTCGACCTTTGTATCCAGTTTTCTTTGCACATGCAAACCCAATCCCATGTTTTTCTAAAGTAGTTTGAGCTAGACCAAGAAGTTGTTTTAGTTTATTAGTATTGAAATAAGTGTCCGTCATAGGCTGCTTAGCTTCATCATCTATAGATGGTGTATCATTAAGTATGGATGATGGAAAAGGTCTTCCATAGTCCTAATGGGTGAATTATAATTTTCTGATACCGAATTCATGCATGTCATCTATATGCTCCTCAAAACCGATAGGAGTCAATTGGAGCTTGGACAAATGTTTATCTATAGTATCATTGCAAGTGTCATTATCCTCATTGGTCTCACTACTTTCACCCACGTCATGTGTATTTACTCTTTCCATGTGAATGGATTGTTTAGGTGGCACAATAGAAGGATTCGATATATTAAGATGTGGAATGACACTTTCCATAGGTTCCAAAACTTTGCAACACCAGAAAGGAACATCATCTGTGGGACAAGTATAAATGTAACCCCTGTACAAAAATTGTAAGCATCTATGTAATGTATTGGGTACCACATTCATGGCAAGGATCCATGGTCTACCAAGTAAAATATTTTAGCTTGAACATTGTTAGATATCACTTCAAATTGCATAGGTAAAGTTTGAGGTCCAACTGTTATGTTTTTGATGAAATAGTTCCTAGAGCTCTTTTTGGATGATTATTAAATCCCTTTTATGACCACATCCAAAGGTGTAAGAGAATGAAGAACAAGTGCATTAATAAAGGCCTCACTACAAATATTCAATCTTGAACAATTTTCTATGAGGACCCATTTAATTTCCTTATGGTTGATAATGACTTGAATTTACAAAGGTAAATATTGGTCGATGATCTTTTTAGAGGGTAGGTACTCTAATTGGATAGTTATAAGATTCTCATTGTCTTTTAAAGTTTTAACAATAGAAGCAAAGTAATCTGGTTTGGTATCGTGTGGCAAAGTAGAATCACACAAGGCCTCATAAAGTATATCCTTATAATCATTTGACCTTTTGAGCAATTCTAGGTTAGAAATTTTGGCATGGGTATTCTTAAGTTTCAACAATATCATAATCCTTGGCCTTATGAATTCGAACCCGAGTGGAAGTAGGAGGAAGGTTAAGAGAGGTGTTTTGGTTAACCCCACCTCGAAACTGAGAGGAAGGAGGGCTAGAAGCATTGTGTGCTCTACATGGAATTGCAACTCTTCTTTGATACTTCTCTTTTTGCTACAAGACCTGGGGACCAAGTTCCAGATTTGTTCAATAGCCTCAAGGCGTTTGAAGCAAGTTATTTTGCTATTTAGAAAGGTATGATATCATGGATTAGCAGTTGGAATTCAAAATTAAGAGTTTGGCTGCCAATTTAATTAGATTTTATAATAATCATTCAATCGGTTTAAATAATGGTAGTTAAGATTAAGAAGTTAAACAAGATGTATGTGCTGGAGGCCTGTGTGAGAGTAAAGAACGGTAGAGTGACACCTAGTTCACTGTTACTAAAAATAAATAATATATTGGCCTTCCAGGTGCTTTAAACTCACATGTAGGCAGTTTACTGGGGATGCCGAGCTCAATTTAAAAAGTAGTTTGTATGTTATTTTTTTGTTGTGTACTTTATAAGATTAGTTCTGTTTTAATGTCTTTGCTTTGGTTTTACTGATTTAAGTTTGGTTACCACTCTATGAGAGAGGACCAGGAAAGGCTGTATTTTGAAGAGGTTTATGCATATGTGGTTTCTTGGTATCAAACATCGCATAAGATCATGGAGCTAGTGCTCTGGAATATGAGCGTAAATAACAAGTTGCTTTAATGACTTGACAAACAAAAATGTAAGAGAAAATTAAAAAAAACTAGGTGGATTAATGATTATGTAAAATGTTTGAGATTTTACAAAACAATTAGGGATTTTGTGTTACATGACAAAACCACTTCGAAGACACCAAGATTCAAAACACAATGTCATGTAAAACTAAATCATATATAGTTTAAAAAAACAAAACAAAACGGACAAGTGAAGCAGAAGGAACAATCCTATAACTGTCAAATCTGTCCCAACCCTGCCCTCTCCTATCACCACTCATCGATATATTCAGTTCTAGACTGGTTGAAAGTGTCATTAGGTTCCCCCGAGGGTTCCTTGGCCTCCTCTTCCATCAATTCTCAAGCTTCAACGAAGCTGCCTTCAGGGAAAATCTGTCATTGTCAAGGGAAGATCTCCTCATCTTCCTCTGTGTTCATGCCCAAGAATGTTTGTGAAGCCTTCTTTTTCAGCAAGGAAGGCAAATGGGTGTTACCTAAAAATTGATCCCCCCCTCATGTTCAATTCTGGAGGAAATGACAAATAATTTGTGCTACCTTAATCAAAAGCACTAATCTGTTGCTTCATATGAGCATATCTAGTGCCTAAGACTCTTTGATGTTGGGTCTATTAACAATGAAAATTAGTCAGCTCATTATACTTGATGACGCCCAAAGGATACTTCTGAAAGAAATTGTAATATTGCCGCAAAATATTAACAATATACATGACATAAGCTTAAGAGAAAAACTTGATTAACACTCAAAACAATAATCTTAATTGTATCCTTGTTGTCTACATAATTACATATTTATAATGTTTGTGCCCATCTATATTTGCATTTTTCTTTTCTTTTCTAAGACTGCACTCACTATTTTGGAATGTGACTGTAATGCATGTATTGCATAGTATTATCGTTATCTTACTTCTATCCAATCTTTAACATGCACACATTGCCCATCTTTTCTATTTTAAGATCAATTCCTATCCAGTAATATTATAATTTATTCTAATTTGGTTTCTTTTAGTTATTTGCATAGCCAAATATGTTACAAGTTTAAAGTCGCATCCAATTTATTTCATTTCTCATCTGGTATGTGTGTGCATATGCGGTGCAGCCAAATATTCTTAAATGCCTAATGCTTGGTTTCCTTCCATGCCATATGCTTCATAGGGAGTCTTCTTATGCAATACCTTTCCGTGTAACTTGTTTTGAACACATGCTGCAGTAGAAATTGCCTAGGCCCACAAAGTATTTGGCAATCCACTGCTTTCAACTTTCAAGTATGCAACCTGCATTTTCACATAAATTCCCATGTCTTCTTTTTGCTACCCCATTCTGTCATGGTGTATTTGAAGTAGTATATTCTTATTTAATTCCTTGGCCTACACAAAAAAATTCGAAGCCTTTGGAGGTATATTTACTTCCCCTGCATCTTAACCTTTTCAAAGATTCTTATTTGCTTTTCACCATATGCTTTACAGAGTTTAAGCACTCAAAAACATCATATTTATGTTTAATAAATTGAATATAAGTTTTTCTTAATCAGCAACAAAGAAAATGAAATATTTTGCTCTGTTATGTGATAAAGTCTGCATTTGACTATAGATGTCCGTGTGTACCAATTTCATCAGCTCCTTTGCTCTTGTTGCCCACTAATTTGGAAAAGGAAGTCTTTGTTGTTTGCCCAAGTTGCACTCCTCACACGTCCAACATGACCGGTGAATGCAAGTTTAGGTCCTTTACAAACTGATCGTTCCTAAAAAATTCAAGTGATTGTGCATACATGACTGGTTTCGTTACTTCATCATCAGTTGCACCCGATGTTGCATCTAGCACTCCAGCGCACAACTTATACAACTTTCCCTCTATAATGTCTTAACTCTTAAGCAACAATACTACCTTCAATGTCCTTGACAATACATTCATTAGGGTTAAAATGCATGATAAATCTGGCATGTGGAATTGTACCGATTAGAAACATGTCCTTGCCCAGCTATTTCATGGTTGCTATTACCTTTTGAAATCGGCTCATCTGTTACAAACCAGCTCCTTTCTGATGTAATATGCTCAGAAGTTCCAGAGTCCATGTGCCAGCATCTTGAAGCATTATAATATGCAACTTCTATAAACAATTTTTCTTCATAAGTCGCATTAGCTTGAACTTTCGTTTTCTTTATTTCTTCAACCCATGCAATCCATTTTTTGCATTACTTTTTGTTGTGGCCTTTGTTGCCATAATGAAAACACTTCCCCTTCTGCTCTTCATCTTTTGGTTCTTGACTGTTCTTAGAGAGGAGTAAGAAAGAAAGAAAAGATTAATTATATTAATGTCAACAGGTGATCAAATTAAGTCAGTGGGACTCAACAAGTACTTCCATTATATAATAACATGGGGGAGCCAAAAGGAAAGCTCCAAAATCAGACTACACACTAAGAACTAACTAGAGTACAAACCTCTATCCTCTATCTTTGGGGGTGAACTCCAGAAAGTACCCCTACACATGTTGGGAGACATATCCACGTGAATTACAGATAGTACAAATAATAAAAGTAAATTGGCTGTGGAAAATATACTCCCGTTGCCATTGATCTGAAATTCGGATCTACCATGTTAGCCATGTGAGCTAGCTACTTCCACTTTTCTCATCTATGTCATAAATGCTTGTAAGACACTTTTTGAAGACAATTCACGTAAGAATCTCAGTTAGAAAGGTGCATGAGAAGTTTCCAGAGTCAAGGGAAATCTCAGAGTGATCCAGACACTTTGAGAGCAGCTCTCTGTTTTGATGCTGACCTGATGCCATGGCTTTTCAGAGGAGTCCATGATGGCACCGTTCCTTTTTAGAGAAACCCACAGTGGGGATGCGGATTGTTAGGGAATCGTGCAGCCTAGATCCAAATGAGTAACGGTTGCAAATGTGGCTCATTTTTTGGACTTTCTGTCAGTTCAGTTCATCTCCTAGGCAATCCGTGTACCTCATGTTGTTCGAGTTTTTATATAAATACATTCCCCTAGGATAGGTAGAGCCTAGAAGCATTCAATGGAAGTTGGGTTCAGTAGTGCAGTTGCAAGTCTTGAGTCCGTGAATTTTAATTCCATCATTCTCCTAGCTGGTATTGATTGTTAGGTGTTGTGACATTGTCTAAGAAGTGTTGTAGAGAGACGAAGCACTGTCTAGGCTCTGGGCAATTATGATTTGTAGTGTTGTCCATGAAGGCCACTTGATGGCAGTACCTTGTACTAAAGAATGATATAGTGGAACGAGGAGTAAGCACCTCACTTTGTTAGAGTTTTCTCATATTGAGCTTATCAAGGCTAAACTACTATGTTATCTTCTTGTGTGTTCTTTCTACTTGCATCTTGTTTGAGGTCATTTCATGTACCACACCTTGTAACTATGTTTTCTTAATCAAAGTAATGCATAACAGTAGACAAACAATCATGTGTGTTAGGAGTTGAATATGATTGGTATTGATGAATTGTGTGGACTATCCACGAAATTACGGGTCAGCCATGGACGTCAACCAAGAATAGAAAGGTAAGGGGGCCTAGGTTGGGGCTGTCCTAGGCTTACATCAGTATCAAAGTGGGGAATAGAAGTGACACTATGATTAAGCACCATGAAGGAGCCACCAACACAAGATCTAATGATGCTGATAGGTGAGTGAATTTGGCTAAGTGAGCCTGGTTTGGCAATCCTGGAAGGGAGCACAACTCATCTCTTAGAAACTCTCCTAGCACCCTAGGTCGATGATCACCATAAGCACATAGAAAACTGATCATTTGTATTTGGTTAGGTTGTTTGTACTATGGTCGAGTTGAGGTGATTGGATTTCTTAGAAGGAATTGCTTTTCCTCCTTGCTTGAAAGTAGTCTTGTCATACGTATTTGCTTTGTTCTTACTTCTTGCTAAAAGGAGAGTTGTTGGAACCTCTGGACTTAATCCTTTATCTTTCCCTCTTACTTCTCGAATTAACACCGTAGTTCCCAATGCTACAACTAATCCTTCATAAAATTCTGGCACAGTTCAAACAACTGTCATAACAACATCCTCGTTTGCAATAGGTGCTCTGCGTGCTCCAATTGTTCTTTGAGAGACCCAAATAGATTAATGTGTTTTGCCATGCTTCGAGTTTCCTACATGTTCAACTGAAAGAAATTTCTTCAAGGAACAATTATTTTTAAAATCTTTTGATTCATACAAGCTATACAATCTATCCTGAGCTTGTTTTGCTGTTTTTGCTTCACTTACATGCAAAATCACATTATCACTTGAATGCAAAAGAATCCAAGAAAGGGCTTTGGCATATTTTGCCTCCCACTTATTGATTGATCTTGGTCTTGGGTTGGCTTTGTCTTTTCCAACATCCCATAGAAGTCATTGTCTAGGAACATAATCCCCATACCTTGTCCATCATATTTGTCGACAAACCTTTGAGATTTTTCTGGAACAACTGAGGCCATGTCTCTACCTTCAAAATCCTAGAAGAATGTTTCTTGAGCCACTTACAACTTCATTTGATCTTGAAATTTTGATTGCTCCTAGAAGAAGGATCGATACCATGAAAGAAATATTCCTACAAAATATCAACAATATACACAGCAGAAGCTTAAGAGAAAACTTTATATATACTCAAAGCAATAATCTTAATTTTATCCTTGTTGTCCACAGAGTTGCAAACTTATAATGTTTGCACCAAGCTATATTTACATAAAGCTTTTCTATTCAAAGACCAGACTCACCATTTTGGAACTGGACTAATATGCAAGTATTGTATATCATTATCCTCATCTTCTGCCATATCTTTAGTATGCACACATTGTATGTCTTTATTCTATTTTAAGACCAATACCTACCCACTAATCTTATGCTAATTTGGCTACTGTATTTTAAACTTCATGGCTATATTCGCAATTGCGGCAAAAAGGAAGCATTTTTTTCAAGTAGGGCCTTTGATTATGAGTAAGGTAGCACTCTTCATGAAGCCACGTCACCTGATTTTAATCCCACAAATAATCTTCCCAATACGGTGCCAATAGGGGTTCCTTTGCCTTTGCTTCCAAGTGAATTTTGGGAGGAGGCCTCACTGAGGAGAGTTGGGACCTCAATTGGTGAGTAAATTGCAGCCTCTGAGCTCACTCTTCAGCTTGGAATTCTCAGTTATGCCCGGATTTGTGCCAACGATGATTGGCAACCTCTTCCAAAGCTGTTGTTCCTAGAACTGAGAGGAATAGCATGTGAACAACTGGTGGATAATGAGAACATTCTCTTCAAATGCCATATTTTCCATCTCCATGGACACCTAGCAAGGGTATGTCCACTAAGTCAGAAGCAATCCCCCAAAGCTCTTGAGCCCCTCCCCTTCTTTGGTCTAGACTCCAACTGACCAACATATAGATTCTAGTATTGCTGAATCAGTACACTGACCAATTGAACTTGGAAAATAAGCAAAATGAAAAGCTAGTGAGGTTGATGTATAGTTCCTATTCTAAGCTCAGCACGGGAATGCACTAACCAAGGCACATGCAATGAAATCCAATGTTTTGAAGAACACGACTGTATCAACTTCGAACTCCTCCTAATCAATGGATGATCCCACTCTATTGGACAAAGGACTTGGAGATGCACACAAGAATACAGATTCATCTTCCCAAGTGATGATGCACACGATAATGACTCTCACACAAAAGAACAAGGTATGACAAGCAATTTGCTGCCCAAACAGCAGTTGCTTACCCGTTTACAAGCTGAAAAAGCGAGTGTGAAGGTCCCCCTCTCCCATTGTTAACCAATATGCTTATGCACATTTCCAAGGAGCCATTAGTATTGTGCGAAGAAGACACTGCAGAACCGTTGGAGCACAGGTCTTTTCTTGAGATTGGTCAAAATAGCAGCAGCAGTCAATCTGGTTTCTCATGAAGGTGGTATCATGGAATACTAGAGGCTTGGTGGCTGTGAACAAGCTTGATATGAAGAAACTCATAACAACCATCAAAGCAGACTCAATCCTTTTACAAGTTAAAAAGTCATATCAGGATTCCTTCCAAAAAAGCTAGGATACTGCCGTGCGGCACTTGGTTTTAAATCATTAAGAATTCAAATGGAAGAGCAGGTGTGGCTCCAATTTCGTGGTATTCAAGCCAGTATAATATTCTGTTCTGTCAAATTTCTCACAGGGAGTGGTGGTTACGTTACACACTCTGAAATTTAAGAGGGATTTTATCATTTGCTTCATTTATATTCCACCTTTCTACCTGCAAAGACAACAATATCTTATAGAACTAACAATGTGGTTGCAAGGTGGAAGATCAAGCTTCTTTATTCTAGGAGTGAGATTTCAATATGATAAAATCTGCCAATGACAAATTAGGTGGCTAAGCCATCAATATCCTCCGCACAGAAATGTTTCAACTTTTTTTTAATGACCATAATCTAATTTATCTGGATTCTGTTAATGGCAACTTTATATGTTGTAATAGACGGAAAGGCAGAAGTTCTGTGGCTGAAAAGCTAGACAGATTTCTGCTCTCAACAAAATGGGTTTCTTCTCTCATTATCATCATGGCCACAATTTCTGACCCGTGTTATCTGACCATTGGCCCATTTTTCTTCAAATCTCATACTCAGCTCCACATCAACGGTTTCAGTTCAAAATATAAGAATATGTGGGATAAACATTCAGGGTTTGCAGCCAATATACAAAATTGTTGGATGCAATGCCCACAGTCCAAGGGTTTTGCATTTAATTTTATTAAATTCAAGATCATAACATGGAATAAAGAAGTCTATGGTAATACATTTCATCAACTAGGAGAGATTGGGACTCAATTAGATCTACTTCAAGCACAGATTAGAGAATTGGGTTTGGATAGCAGGCTTAGATCCCAAGAACGAGATTTAATAGCTCAGCTATCTCTCTTACAAGGAAAACCCAGATTGACAACAGAAGTATAGGATCACGTGGATAAGAGAAGGGGACTCGCATGAAATTCTTCCACAAAGTATTACTCAATTGCCAACAAATAAATACCATTCATTTTCTGGAATTGCAGGACTGCAGGAATCTGCATTAACTGGATGAGATAGTGTCCAAAGGCACAAATTATTTTAGGCATGTCCTCACTGAAATGTTAAGAGGACAGAACCTCAAATCAAATGAAGCCTATTGCAACTATCCTCTAGCTGATCACTCAAGTCGAGAATTTAGAGCTCGCCAAGACGGTAATGGAAGACAAAAGTATCGTATTTTCATTCCAAGGGATAAAACTCCTGGTGCAAATGAATTTCCCTCACAATTCTATCATGATTTCTGGGAGGTTATCCAATTAGATTTGTTACAAAAGGTGGAAGATTCCAGCTGCAATCAAAAGATACTAAGGAATATTAACACCACCAAATTGTCTTTCATTTCCAAAGTTCAGGGGGCTGATCAACTGGAGGACTTTCGTCCCATTGCTCTTTGCAGTATAATTTATAACGTTATCTCCAAAACAATTACTCGAAGATTCCAACCATTACTTAATAAAATGATTTCAACCACTCAATGAGATTTTGTGAAGGGAAGACAAATCAAGGATGACATTATAGTAGTCGAGGTAATCATACACTCTCTTCATATGCAAAAACAACCAGCGGTTTTGTCAAGTTGGATATGATTAATGTAAGTGGCAGTTCGTTATTAGAGCTATGCTGGTCTTCAGGCTCACCAAATGTATCACCAATGGGTTTACAACTGTATTTCTTCTACACTCTCTCTCTCCATCAATGGTCTTGCAAGAACTTTATTGTCTCCAACCAAGGAATTAAAACAGGGAGATCCGTTATCTCCATACTTGTTTATTACCATGAGTAAGGGACTGAACTGCCTTCTGGCTCATGCAAAGGCCGAGAAAAAGTTACATGGGTTATCCACAACTTCCACCATCCATGGATATGTGAATTTCCATTTTGTAGATGATGCACGCATCCCTTCATCGTTGATTTTTAGAGAAATCAGACATCTCAAAGCTCTTCTGGATATCTATCAGTAGGCAAGAGGGCAATTGATTAATGCCAACAAAACATCAATATTCTTTCTCAATTCATCCCCTGCCAGAAAACAGGCAATGTGACCCATTTTTGGCTTCCTTAAGGTCCAACTACCCTTAATTTATCTTGGACTCCCATTTCATCTCATCTTTAGAAGTTTTTGGGACCCATTAACTGATCAAATTCGAAGGAAAATATCATTGAACACAGTGATGGTTCTCTTTTGCAGGAAGAATACAACTCACCCAATCAGTTGTACAGGCAATGTAGATGGATCTATGAACTCTTCTTCCTATCTCCAGGACTGCAGAAATGACCATTAGCCGAACCCAGCGAAGATTCCTGTGCAGAGGGGTGAACAATTGGTTCAAATTCCCATTAATCTTTTGGATACAAATCACTTAATCAAAAAGATTGGGGAATTTGAATATTAATAATATTTCGTGGTTCAGTCAAGTTTTGGCCATGAAATTTGCATGCATGATTTTCAAGGAGCAGGAGCAGCCTTGGTGTGTTATTCTAAAAGCAAAATGTTGGAGGAAATATGGACCTTAACCAAAACTAATTTTTGATAATTTGGTGCAGAAAGGATGTGTTGTGGAGACATATAAGGACAAGGATGCCATTGATTAAAAAAGATTTACATTGGCACATCCATGATGATCTTACAATGAACTTTTGGGATGATGCAGGTAATGGCTTTCCTAGATTAGCAATGGTTCCTGTACCCATTCCACTAAGACATGCAGTGACTGATAGAGGATGTATAAAGGTTGCGGATTATTACTTGTTGTAATCGAACCATTTACAGGTTCCGTGGAACTGGATACAAATCCATATATTCAATCAGAGCCACTCTGTAGCAACCAGCCATCTTATTGATTCTTTTTCAGCAAAGAGTCATACTTCAATCTTCAGGTCCGAATATTTCTTACTAGGGACTGGTCAAAAATGGTCGCCATCAGGAAAAATCAGCATATCAAAGTCTCTTTCAGAAATATTGGGCTAAGTTATGCACTCTTTGGGTTTGGACTAAGATTCATGCCTTTTTGTGGACCGGTCTGCATCAAAGATTTTGACCTTGGACAATCTTAGAAGAAGGGATGGATGGGTTCCTCAAGATGTGTGACTGAGGAGAACAAGAAACTATGGATCACTTGCTTATCAAATGCGCATTTGCTCAACATGTTTGGCAGGAATTTGTGAGTTTTTTCTTCTGAACATGGACGCCGATATCTCTTAACCAAACACTCTCTGAGTGGTGCTCACTCAAATCTAAATCCCGTCAGATAGTGTTGCTTCCCCATATGACACCCACTTTCGTTTGTTGGGCATTATGGTTAGAAAGGAATAACAGAATATTTGAGACTGCTGCTTCCATGGTGATGGTGTAGTTCAAAAGATAAGCAGGACTATAAAAACTACTTTATTGCTTTATTCTAAGTCAACAATGCTTCAAGTTTCAGGTATGATGGATTTTGTTATCCTGTGGAATTGGAGGCTTCAATCAGACTTATCAATATTCCTGTTTTACCATCTGCCCTCGAGAAAAATGGAGGGCCCCAAGCCTTCCCATTCACCAAATAAAATATTGCTGGATCAAGTATTGGGAACCTTGGTTTAGCAGGTTGCAACGGAATATTATGGAACTCGCACAACATACCAAGAACATTTGGGTCATAATACAAACAATTTCACCACAGCAAACAAGCTTGACATGAGATTGAAGATGATTCACAATTAATATTG
Organism: Torreya grandis; assembly: GCA_037957365.1. NCBI lineage: Eukaryota > Viridiplantae > Streptophyta > Pinopsida > Cupressales > Taxaceae > Torreya > Torreya grandis. The sequence continues at coordinate 6,704,485 of JARHVA010000095.1, read as the reverse complement.
AGCTTCGCACAGAAGTTTGTTCAGCAACTTCAACACCCCAACCAGATTAGAGGGCACACCCAAACCCCCTTTTCTGCATGAAGCATCATGGATCAAATTGTTGGCTTTACTTCAATTTAAAGTTTTAAAAATTAATCATGTTTGAAGGTTACTAAATCAAGTTGCTGATTACTTAGCCAAAATCAAGTCTCTACACAATGAATACCTCTTAGGGAATGCAATGATATAGTGCATCCCAACTTTAAAATGCATGCCCAAAACATTAGCTCGAAAACCAACGATCAGCTCTACTACATGCATCTAAGTATAAGTCAAATAAGATTTGTCTATGCTATTAGAACAATCACAAAGGATTAATTCTTTATCACTCATTAAATTTATGTTGTGGCCCTCCCTATCCAAATACAAAGTCATATTCATAACATAAAACTAGAGATCCCTTGCCATATGCAACCCCCTCAATGTGTTATGTATAAACTGTAAAAATATCAACTTTTATTCACCTTTTTCCTCTCAAGTTTTAATCAATAATATTATCACTCATGCTCCATTGTATTCATTCAATAACCCACAAATAATTTTATTCTTATTTAGACCCTTCCTGCCTCACGATTTTATCCCCTTCTCAGGTGATGGTGGCTGCAAGTTGACCCATACACATTTATGTACACACAACTGCAGAGTCGATCATGCATGCAGAACAGATATTCACTCTATTGTAGATGGACATGTGCTGGCAGAAATATTCTTGGCCCCTTTGGCCGCTGCAAACGCACAATACCAGTCTCCTACTGTGTAGATTTTTTTGGCATTGTCACATCCGAACGATTATGCATCCAGCTTTGATTAGATCATACAAAAATCCAATTTCTTGAAGACTTCATCCACTCTGTATTTTAAATAGTTATGGATGCATGTGCATATGGGATAATGATGTCATTTTTTAGAGAGATGTGAGTTTAGTGGGATGTCACTATTCCTGAGCCTTCTTCAATTCAAACAAGGAATAGAGCCGCGTGGATTCTTCTGTAGCACTAAATTATTAGCACTTTCAGCACAATTCCCAGAAGCCACAGGACAAGACATCTGTGGCATCAAATATCTCCTCCATGACTCACTTGACCTGCACATAACTGTTTCATTCTACAGTGTTCGGTCTCAAGTCCAGTCTTTGATTTCTTCTTGGGTGGCTTGGGGGAATTGTGGAAGCGCTATCTTAAAGATAGCATATTTTCTCAAAACACACTTCATATATATTTTTTTCTCTTCTTCTGCAGCAAAGACTCCAGGTCTCAGTTCTGCTAGGACATCTCCTTAAAAGTTCATTGTGCCCAAAATTTAGCAGACTCTGCAACCATTATTTTGCTGCTCCTTCAACAAGTTCCCCACGCCTCTCTAGCGTAGGAAACCTGGGCATTCTCCCTCAAGGTTAAGTACTAGATCATTCCCAACAAAAGAGACAATCGTATATTCAATCCTGGACCAGTTTCCAGCGTTCATATCTATTGTTTCAAAAGAAAATTGAGAAGATTTCGAGTGCACCATGTTGTCCCCCAAAAATATCACTCATTTTTGGGACAACATTTGAACTATTTTGGTCCTACAGACCAAAATCCTCTCGTCCCCTTTAAAAAATTGTTCTAAGCATTCAGGTTCTTCATTTTTCAAAGCTTTCTCAGAAATCTATAGACTCTGCAGGCTTGAATCTACGAACTCTGCAGGCTTAAAACTACGGACTCCGCAGGCTCATTTCTACAGACTCTCTCAAAGCTCGAGAAAAAACTTAGAGAAAACTACGGACTTCATAGGTTGATTTCTACGGACTTTGCAGGAAAGAAGCAAGCTCTCAGCACTTAGGCGATTTTAAAGTTGGTTCAATGACAAGGTTCAACCAAAAGAGTTCATCGGCAAGCTTCTAAAGCAAGGATTGAACCATTGAACTTTGAACCATTTTGGTTCAACGGGTTCAATGGGTTCAAAAGTTCAACATCAGCAACAAGAGTTAAGCGCATTTGTTAAGGTTCAAAGTTCAACTGCTTCAAGGTTCAACGGCCATATGGTTCAACGCATTTTGTTCAAAAGATCAAAAGGACTTGGCCAAATAAAAAGAATGAACCGATTGAACTTTTGAACCTTGAACCATTTTGGTTCAACGAGTTCACAGGTTCAAAGGTTCAACCAGTGCGATGAAGATCAAAGAGCTTAGAAAGAACAATGAAGTGACGGACAAAGGATGAACCAATGAACCGATTGAACCTTGAACCGAAAGAGTTCAAAGTTCAATGGTTCATGGGTTCAAGCAGTTCAAAGGCGGCCTCAAGCAAAGAGAGAAGCAACATGGATGATTCCAAAGGCAAGTTCAAATGAAAGCGATTGAACCACAAGAAAGTGATTGAAGCAAGAAAACGATTGAACCAAGGAGCCTAGAAGGCTGCTCGAACCGTTGAAACAGTGAACCAATGACGTCCTCGTGGACATCAAATTTAAGGTAATGAAATATCCGCTAAGTTTCAAATGTGGCACGGAACCTAAAAACAAACTCAGCGACCAGCTGAAGGAGGAGCCGAAAGAGCTGGCAAAGCTAAGAATAAAGCCTCGAGGGCTCAGATTCCAGGAAAAGACAAAACCGGAAAGGGGAAAAGATAGCCCGAGAGCTTAAATTCCAGGAAGAGACAAAGCTGGAAAAGACAAAAGTAGAAAGAGGGAAAAGCCCGAAATATCTGCGCAAAAGTAATTTCAGTAGGTGGAACAGTCCACTAAGCAGAGATTTCAGCTTGCAAACATTGAAGGCGCGGCCTGTTGGTCTCCCTTGGAGTAAAGACAAAATGGACAGCTGCGTAGACGTCAGAGGGGACATACCAGATGATCTAGACTCGGGAGAAGACATATGGGATGAAATGACACGCCATAGTTAAGACAGCCGCACTGTTTTCAATTCAATCACGTTTCCTTTGACAAACGTGGAGACGCATTCAAAGCATTGAAGGCAACATGGGTCGCTCTAAGGAAAAGCGCGCTAGTCTTTTCTGGGCGGCTATATATTGTAATCTTTTGTATCATTTTAAGGAGATCTTCCCCTTACCAGAAGTGAAACTCTGCCCAAATTGAAAGGCATTGCTGAGACTTTGAGCTCAGATTGTAGTTCATATTTCTTTGCTTTAATGTGCTGTTATAGCTTGTGCTACTTTAGGGAATTGTTCTTATGTCTGTTTCCTAGAAGCATTCTGATTTATTTGATTTAACAAGCAGAACTAGCAGAGGTGATAAGGAAGGTGTCTTGAAGCCAATTACTTTCAGACTTTGTGCTGTCATGGTTGTCTTCAGTGTGTGTTTATTTTCTGTTTCTGTGTGAAGGACCTTGGGACGACTTTGTGCCCCCATTGTTCTTCGTATCTCACTCTTGGATAGTTGAGGTGGAAACTTTGTGTTCTGTTTCATACTGCTGGTTACTGTGCCCTTTTGTCACCTATTACCAGAAAGATTCCTGTTTCCTGCAAGAGCAAACATTTCTGAAAGAAGAGAAGTGCTTTCTGTCATTTCATCAGGATTTCTACTATACAGGAAGGGATCTGGGTCTTGGCTGAATGTTACTTCTGAAAGAAGAGAAGTATCTTTACCAATCACCCAGGATTTCTCCTCTGTTTGTTAGCATCATCTCTGAAAAAAGAGAGATGGATGGTTTATCCCACCCGTGTCTTACTTTCTGCTTATATATATAGTATATAGCCTCCGTATATTTAATAGGGAACCTCCCCTTGATGAGAGGAGAGATTTGTCCCCTTTGGATGTGGTAAACCTGCAACATTGGACGACCAATCTCCCTATGCTGTGGTGATAGGAACTATTTTGGTCACTAGTTAGTTGACCGACAAAATATTCACCCAACAGTTTTTGGCGACTCTGCTGCGGACAGTAATTTTGTGCAATTTGGAACCTCAAGTTTCAGATTGAAACATCACCTGTGTCTTACCCATAATCATTATAACCCTTATCCATTATAGACTCTGGCGACTCCGTTTTGTGTCTTACCCATTATCATTATAGCCTTACCATCTTCCTCCACTTCCGTTATTTTATTTAGTTTGCAAAACCAGAGCTGCTGGAAAAGAGTGCGCAGTTTGAAGCCTCAAGCCTCAAGCTAAAGCAGGGCCAGTTTTTTTCCATTTTTGTTCTGCAATCTGGCCACTCCACCCAGATTTGTTATCCCTGTTTTTCATAATTAAATCATGGCAGTGAGGCCCTTGGGATAACTCTTTTGGCCCACTCAACTTGACTCCACCTCTGCATGAACTCCCACGTAGTTCAAGAAAGAATTTCCCCAATTTCTTTGGTGATGGGAAAGTTCACTCTGATGAACACATTGCAGCCTTCGGCATAGCCTGTGGTGTGATAGGGGTGGAATTCGAAGACGTGGCAGTCAGGGTTTTTGTGGAGACACTACAAGGTGCTGCTGCAGACTGGGTCTACCATCTGCAAGCTGGATCAGTGACTGACTGGGATACTCTTAAAGCCAAATTTGAAACCAGGTTCAACCCTGCAGAGGATGCGCATGCTTTGCTAGCCCAACTCACTCAGATGAAGAAGGAACCTCATGAGCCTATGAGGGATTTTATTGCCAGGTTCAACAAGCTGAGGCACAGGTTTCCCATGATCGCCCAGTCGACACCTCAAAATCTCAAGTGTTTCTTCATCAACTCACAACTGCCTGAAGTGAGTTTCTTGCTGTGATGGGTTAGACACAGACTTTGAGGTTGCTCAAGACTTGGCTACTGAGCTAGAAGATGACCTTATCTTGGCAGGAAACATAAAGAGAGATCCTAACAGAGGTATATCCTCTTCATCTTCTGAGTATCCACCTTCAGCCACCACTGATCAAATGGTGCAAAAGCTAGCAAATGAACTGCTAGCCTTGAAAAGGCAAATGGCCCAAAGTATGTCTGCTCCTAATCGGGATATGCCAAGGAGGGCATTTCAGAATCAGCCATATCAAGGCAATGCCGCTAGGAATCAAGGGCAGCGAAATCGTCTTCCTCCCTCACAGAGGAACCTTGTCCTTGAAGCACCTCCAACCAACTCAGCAGTTGGATATCTGGAAACAGAACATGTTTCTTATTTCCAACCTGAGTTCGAGCAAGAAAATGGCGTTGATCTCTTCAGGGAGGATCTAGAAGAATCAGCGGGCGACTCCCACATTGGTTCCCTGAATTACCAGGATGAACCCAGAAGTGAAGGTGAAGCAGTCGAAGAATCATACGTAGTATTCACTCGGTCCGAGAATCAGTCAGCCCAGCAAGCTGATAAAGAAAGAACAGAGGAACGAACTCAGCCTGCAATTCCAATTGCTAAGCGAAAAATCACTCTGCCTTTCCAGTCAAAGGACCCAGTGATTGCCAAAATGGTTAGTACATCAAACATCTCTACACCTACTTCAACTTCGCAGATCAGTCCTCCCCCTCTCAAAAACCAAAAGGATGAACTCCCATCCTCTCTTCCAAGTCCATCTCAGTCATTTGACATGATTGATCATGTCAAGAAATCCGAAATTCAAATGATTGAGTTTGAATCATAGTCACAAGGTTCGGAAATCCGGAAAGGTTCGGAAGGGGGAAAAAATGCGGAATCCGGAATTTTTGAAAAGGTTCGGAAAAAATCCGGAAAAATTCGGTTATATATATATATATATATATATTAATTATAATTTATAAAAGATAAATATAAATATTATATAATCAAATATAAATTTTAAAAAATACAAAAAATAAAAATATTTGTTATAATTATAATTTATAAAAGATATATCTAAATAACTAAATATTATATAATAAAATTTAGATTTTAAAATATATATAAAAATAAATATATTCATTATAATTATAATTTATAAAATATAAACCTAAATATAGTTTAAATTTATTATAAAGATATATAATACAAGTTAAAAAAATAAAAAATAATTTTTTTTAATATTATAAAATATAAATCATATTTGTATAAAAAATATTTAATAAAATTTAAATTTAAAAAAATTAAAAATATTTAAAATTAATATTATAAAACAAAAACGCTATTTACATTTATATTTTATTAATTATAAATGAAAAATCGTAATACAAAATATTTAATTTTAAATATTAAATAATATATTTAGTATTTCGTAATAATAAAAAAATTAAAATATGAAATAAATAATTTAAAATATATTAATAAAAATAAAAATAAAATAATAAAAAATATTAAATAAATAAAATAATTAACATAAAGTTAAACCTAAAGTTAAAAGCGGCAAGCCTAAACCGGTAAACCCTAATGCTAAACAGCGGAGAACAAAACCTACCTGGCTACCTCCCGGCGGCGGTCACGACTGGTGTCATTCGGCCCTTCGCGATTCCCTCGCTCAGCCGCTCGTCAGACGTCTTCGGGCTCCCTCGTTCAGTTGCTCAGCTGCTTGTCCCGAATAAAACGGCCTGAATCCGGCGGATTAATCCGGACGACCGCAAAAATGCGGATCGTTCTGGATTTGGCCGAGATTCGGCCGAACCTTGTGACTATGGTTTGAATCCCTGCAAGCCAATCTTGAGCAGTTAAACATTGGTGAGGAGCTAGGTGTGGACCTGTCTGAGGCAAAGATTGTGGTCACCCAAATGTCAGCCCCTGCTGCTCAAATTCTGTTTGAGCCTTCAGTCAGGAGTAATTACTCCTTGACCACAGATGATACTCATGTCTCAGCTGATCAAAGTCTCGTGGCTGGCAATCCAGAATTTGATCCAAATCAAGCATCAGAAGAATTGGTAGGGCGCAGTACAAATCAAGAAGGATCTTCCATATCCGATGAAGAGAAATTTAATAGAAGATCAGCTTCTGATGATGCTTGGATCCTGGAATCCGATGGCAGCAATTCTTCCACTCATGCTGGATGCAGATATCTGTTGCTTGGATTGAAGACTGCTCAGGATGAAGAGATCGAACTCCTTCACACCAAAGGAGATGGTGAGCTGATGGTTTGTCAGGGGTCTAATGCTGACAATCAAAATATGTGTTGGACTAAACCAGCAGAACGACAAGCTATGGTGGTGGACCATACTGCTGTATTTCAAAGTCAGCAAAATGAACTCTTCGCAGAGAGAACAAGGAGTTATGGTTTTCAGTTTGAAGACCACATCTCACCATGGGGCAAGAAGAAGAAAAGGCCAAGAGGAAGACGCAGAAAATTGGTTTCCTGGTGGAGAGCTCCATTCGCCCGTCACCGTTTCTAGGGACAGAATGGTTTCCTACTGGTTTATCAGGATGGCATCCCCTTTTCTTCACCTCATGATGAGCAGCATCTGAAGTACTTCAATTCTTGAAGTACCAGATAAGTTCACCTGTACATATGTACATTTGTATAGTCTTTGTTTCTGCTTTGTGTTGTTCGTTTTCGTTTTTTGGAGCCTTTCTTTTTGGGTAGCATAACTCTATAGCCCAATGGCATACTTCAAGGCACCGGAGATTCTGGTTTCTACTCCCCTCAGCTGTTCCAAGTTCTCATCTGAAGGAAGTTCCCCAACTGGAGCCAGCTGTTGTCCCCCAAAAATATCACTCATTTTTTGGACAACATTTGAACTATTTTGGTCCTACAGACCAAAATCCTCTCTTCTCCTTTAAAAAATTGTTCTGAGCATTCAGGTTCTTCATTTTTCAAAGCTTTCTCAGAAATCTATAGACTCTGCAGGCTTGAATCTACGGACTCTGCAGGCTTGAATCTACGGACTCTGCAGGCTTAAAACTATGGTCTCCGCAGGCTCATTTCTATGGACTCTCTCAAGGCTCGAGAGAAAACTTAGAGAAAACTACGGACTTCACAGGTTGATTTCTACGGACTCTGCAGGAAAGAAGCAAGCTCTCAGCACTTAGGCGATTTCAAAGTTGGTTCAACGACAAGGTTCAACCAAAAGAGTTCATCGGCAAGCTTCTAAAGCAAGGATTGAACCATTGAACCATTTTGGTTCAACGTGTTCAGTGGGTTCAAAGGTTCAACGTCAGCAGCAAGAGTTAAGCGCATTTGTCAAGGTTCAAAGTTCAACCGCTTCAAGGTTCAATGGCCATATGGTTCAACGCATTTTGTTCAAAAGATCAAAAGGACTTGGCCAAATAAAAAGAATGAACCGATTGAACCTTTTGAACTTTGAACCATTTTGGTTCAACGAATTCACAGGTTCAAAGGTTCAACCAGTGCGATGAAGATCAAAGAGCTTAGAAAGAACAATGAAGTGACGGACAAAAGATGAACCAATGAACCGATTGAACCTTGAACCGAAAGAGTTCAAAGTTCAATGGTTCATGAGTTCAAGCAGTTCAAAGGCGGCCTCAAGCAAAGAGAGAAGCAACATGGATGATTCCAAAGGCAAGTTCAAATGAAAGCGATTGAAACAAGGAGCCTAGAAGGCCGCCCGAACCGTTGAAACAGTCAACCAATGACGACTGCATGGACGTCAAATTTAAGGTAATGAAATATCCGCTAAGTTTCAAATGTGGCGCAGAACTTAAAAACAAACTCAGCGACCAGCTGAAGGAGGAGCCGAAAGAGCCGACAATGCTAAGAATATAGCCCCGAGGGCTCAGATTCTAGGAAAAGACAACCGGAAAGGGGAAAAGATAGCCTGAGAGCTTAAATTCCAGGAAGAGACAAAGTTGGAAAAGACAAAAGCAGAAAGAGGGAAAAACCCGAAATATCTGCGCAGAAGTAATTTCAGTAGGTGGAACAGTCCACTAAGCAGATATTTCCGCTTGCAAACATTGAAGGCGCGGCCTGTTGGCCTCCCTTGGAGTAAAGACAAAATGGACAGCGGCGCAGACGTCAGAGGGGACAAACTAGATGATCCAGACTCGAGAGAAGACATATGGGATGAAATGACACGCCATAGTTAAGACAGCCGCCCTGTTTTCAACTTAGTCCTTTGACAAACGTGGAGACGCATTCAAAGCATTGAAAGCAACATGGGTCGCTCCAAGGAAAAGCGCGCCAGTCTTTTCTGGGCGGCTATATATTTTAATCTCTTGTATCATTTTAGGGAGATCTTCCCCTTACCAGAAGCGAAACTCTGTCCAAATTGAAAGGCATTACTGAGACTTTGAGCTCAGATTGTAGTTCATATTTTTTTGATTGAATGAGAAAGCAAGTTACTTGCAGACTTTGTGCTGTTATAGCTTGTGCTACTTTAGGAAATTGTTCTTATGTCTATTTCCTAGAAGCATTATGATTTATTTGATTTAACAAGCAGAACTAGCAGAGGTGATAAGGAAGGTGTCCTGAAGCTAGCTACTTTCAGACTTTGTGCTGTCGTAGTTGTCTTCAGTGTGTTTATTTTCTGTTTCTGTGTAAAGGACCTTGGGACGACTTTGTGCCCCCATTGTTCTTCGTATCTCACTCTTGGGCAGTTGAGGTGGAAACTTTGTGTTCTGTTTCATACTGTTAGTTACTGCGCCATTTTGTCACCTATTACCAGAAAGATTCCTGTTGCCTACAAAAACAAGCATTTCTGAAAGAAGAGAAGTGCCTTTTGTTGCTTCACCAGGATTTTTACTATCCAGGAAGGGATCTGGCTCTTGGCTGAATGTTACTTCTGAAAGAAGAGAAGTGCCATCACCAATCACCCAGGATTCCTCCTCTGTCTGTGAGCATCATCTCTGAAAAAATAGAGATGGATGGTTTATCCCACCCTTGTGTCTTACTTTCTGTTTATTTATATAGTATATAGCCTCTGCATATTTAATAGGGAACCTCCCCTTGATGAGAGGAGAGATTTGTCTCCGGTTGATGTAGTAAAGCTGCACACCTGGACGACCAATCTTCCTATGCTGTGGTGATAGGAACTATTTTGGTCACCAGTTAGCTGGCCGACAAAATATTCACCCAACACACCAAGTAACCCAAAGTATTTTAAACTTACCGGACTGTTGCCCTGTCAGGTTGTCACGAAAGCTTTGACATTCTCTCCAACCTGCAAGTAGATGATTGATTGAAGATTCTCAACACTCACAAGAGCCATTGAGGCACCAAACAGTGGCAGCTCGAGGTGGGAAGAATCTACTGTGATAACTGTATAATTGGTCTATCATGGTGGGTAAAAGTGGCAGGATGGAGAGGGTATTATTGCCATGGGAAGTCACTACTCTCCTCCAGAGCTCCTGGTGGGTATTCTTCCTAGCAATGTAGAAGAATCCTTCGTCGGCTATTCCCAAGACTCGAGCTTCCTTTCCGAGAGGCTTCCAACTTCAAACACTTGTCCTGCGCAACCCTGACTTGGGTTAGAAGTTAGAACTATTAGCTTTCATCAAGAATGGCCTCCAATGAGTATGGGGAAGTTGTCCCGTCTCCACTTTCTCCAATTTTCATAATCGACCCGGGGGTATAGGATGGGTGATTTTAATCTATTAGATGAAGATGAGTGCAGTTTATGTTAAAATTATACTTCAGGTCCTCAGAGTTCTTAGGGTCGGTACAAAGACTCACGTTCTCTTGACACAGCCTCGCAGAGGACCTTATGCTCATTCATCAAAATGTCCCATCTGGCCCCCAGCCACCTCAGTTGTATCCAGCAATAGCATGATGGCTTCCCTCAGGCCTCAGTGGCTGGGAGAGGTCCAAGGTCATTGTAAGAGGGCTAAAAGCTCTTCCAGGAAGGACCAGACCCTCAAGCACCAGGGCATTTTCTATCTCTGGCAATCGGTCATGAATGATGAATCGTTTGACTTTGGAGGTGTTTAGACAAGTAGATTTGGTTATGCTCGCATTCAATGGTTTTTACTTATGGTCGTGGTAGTTTGTTTTCTGCTTCTGTAATGTTTCTTTGTCAATTGGTTGGTTGTATTTTTATCTTGTTTTATGAAGCAGTTTAACAGTGTCTGCCTTGCCAGTGGCGTAGCCAGCCTCTTAGATATCTGAGCTATGTAACTTGTTTTACTATATATATATATAATTTTTGCCTACCCAAAAAATCATAAATAGTTGAATGTATATAAAAAACTGGAATATACTGTCAATTGGTTTAGTAGTAGTTTTTCTTGTCTTGTTTTGTGAAGCAGGTTAACAGTGTCTGCCTTGCCACTGGCTTAGCCAGCCTCTTAGATATCTGAGTTATGTAACATTTTTTGCTATATATAATCTTTTGCCTACCCAAAAAATCCTAAATATTTGAATCAGATTGTATGTAAAAAACTGGAATGTACAGAAATTTAAAATCTTTTGTTGTAAGAGTTTCCAAAATGCAATTGTAGAGTCCACACTCCATGGATGGTGATCCATGTGACATGAGATAGGGTCAAGAGGTTGGGAGAAAATACTTTTTCTGAAGAACGATTTGAATTAGAGAACATTTTTGTTCAATTTTTGATACGAGATTTGGCCTTCTCATTGAGTGTGTGTTTGATTCAGTGAAACAAGTTGACTTGATGCTTGGTGAGTTTTGATATCCAACTCTTTTGATCAGTAAGGAGAGCGAACTTGGTGAGTCCTGTGGTTGACTAGTAATTCAAAAATAGGATTGGCTATAGAATGATGAGTCAAAGCTGCATTTCTTTTGATTGGTATTCCTCAAGAGGTTTTCTCTCTACTATGCTATTGCAATGTCTATCTTTGTGTATTTTCCTCTCTTGTAGCTGATTAGAATTCATGCCGATGCATATTTTCTACTTTTGCAAAGTGGAATGCTTAAAAACATTCCATCTTAAGTGGACATATTGAATTTGCTGGTTCCTGCATTTGAAAGAGTATGACACTGTGGTGTAACAACAGATTAATTTTCTCCTCGTCTATCAATAAAATAATGCAGGTACTTAGATGTTTCCTTCTTGACAAATAGCCATCAAGATTGATAATTCACAATGGTTTTATTTTTATGCTCCCATCTCTTTTAATGATCCAGATTCGAGGATATGTCATGGCTGAGGAGGTTGAGAAGAAGCTGGGTTGGTCTTCAGGCCGTGCTATTGATGCCCTTGAAACTCTCCTTAAGGTGAGCGAATATACGGTTTAAGCATTGTGTCCTTTTAACAGAAACATCAATGTATCATGTAAAGTTTGGTTCTGAAGTTCCGCCTACTTATTTTCTATTAAAAACACTGATAATGCAGGAGGGCCTTGCGATGATAGATGATGGTCATCCTGATGGTAAGAGGCGATTTTGGTTTCCATGTATAGGCTCCTCGTTATCTGTTGCTGCAGATGTTGATGCAATATCCTCGGGAAAATTTTGATGCATTTTAAAGTTTGACCAGAAAAATTAAGGTGGTCACCATTACCTGATTTTGCATAATAAAGGTATGGGTTCTTCTTCCTGTTTTAAGGAAGAAGTTATAGTAAGAGCAATTCAGCGATGTTGCCTTCCCCTTTCATTGAAGTTGGGAAACCTGGGGCATCTCAAGGAAGAGGTTATAGTAAGAGCAATCCAGGGACGTTGCCTTCACCTTCACCTTTCATTGAAGTTGGGAACTGGGGCCTGCAAATAACTGTATAACCTGAATATTCCCAGTCATATTGTGAATGATATTGAATGTTAAAAGAAGCACTTAGTTCGAAGGGAAAATACATTATAACAGCCTCCAAGTATTTAAAGTCCATCCTTTCCTAATATTTGGTCTATCCATTTTAATATTCACACTTCTTGTATCCCTCTTCTATACAATCACTTACATGGATTGTTCATCTCCTTGCTTTCACCCATTTCTCTTCTGAATCACTTTGCAAGTTTGTACCTATCAAGAGTCATTTCGTGGAAAGAAGTGCTCTAATGTAACCTGAACAATGGCCACAAGATCCAAGGGAGTGGAAAGTTTTTTCATTTTGATGATTAGAGAAGGGATTGGGATATGACATAGGAATAGCAGTGGAACAAAAGCCAAATATTTTAACAAGATTTGGGGTAATGTTAGATTAACAAGATTGGGGGTAATGTTGGATTGTTGCTAAAGTAATAATCATTGAGTACTCCCAATGATAGATTTGTGAATATGAAAGAAACTAGGTAGATGATAACTCCCTAAAATGCTTCGTACTCTTCATAGATGTAGGTTCATCAAGGATACCCTTGATATAAGGAAGGCAATCATTGACGAGTTATTATTAACTTCTTTTCTAATAGATCTACTTAAAAAGTTTGGAGCATGGTGTTACATTTTGCACAAATCAAATGTAGCATGAATATAGGCGACTTCCTTATCCTGATGTTTCTTTAGGCACAACATTAGCACCTTTACTGCCTTTAAGAAGTAAATCCTCAACGTGCTTTCTTCTATTTTGAAGATCTACTGTAGCTAAAAGAAACACGGGACAAACCAAATAAAGATAACCACCATATTCATGTTGCAAAATTTCTTCTTAATACCTTTGCTGACAAGTTTGCAGCTTGAATTTGGTGCATTCTTATTATTATTTGGCTATGGGAAAACAACTATGTCAAGTTTTAAAAGATTATTTAAGCAATTATTTATTATTTGACAAACTTCCAAAACCACATCGGATGACCTTATGGGGTAATTTTGCCTTTGGACTAAGACAATGTTCCACAAATATTCATTTTGTTTTTGCTTACGTAGGAAATATTGTAACTTTATTTTGGGACAGGCATTTTCTGTATACAACATTTTATATTTATATATAATCTATTCTGAATATTTGTATTTGACATTGGTTTGTTGAAATTTTTAGTTCTCTCTCAAATTCTTTGCGTTTATAGATGTCAAAATAATCTATATTTTTCCAATTGCTTGTGATGTACTTGAATAGAGCACATAAAAAAATTGAGTTGGTTAAATGGCATTCCTAATGTTGAGTCCCCAACCTTTGTATTAGTTGGGATCAATAATGGAAGGCATTTGTGTGTACAAGTAAGTTGTTTATTATTTATCATAATGTAGAAGTTAGTGTTGTTTAGTGACACTCCTTGACCAAGGGTCCCTAACATCGAGTGATTAAATAAAAATAGGTTTAGGATTAGAATAAATCCATTTTGCCTAAGCTCTAGTTAAGAAATCTGAAACCCAATATTTGTTCTTAAATTGTGTGCATTTCAAGTGGATATCAGCATCCCTTCTTTAGTTTACAATAATTAGGAAGACTAGTGGTATACGGAAATGGTACTAAGGCACCGATCTTATATCATAAAAAAACCATTGCATATATTAGTAAAAATGTCTTTACAAAATCGGAACACATAGTGGCTGGTATCAACTACAAAATACGGTCCAAGAACCTATTAAGCAAGAAATTTAAGAATTGGAAAAAGCTAATATACATTTTTTTTTTGAAAAATATGAGTCCACATTGCCAAAAATTGTTTTTTTTTGAAAAATGTGAGTCCACATTGCCAAAAATTATTTTTTTAATCTGTATGGTTGGAAGTTATTAAAAATAGCCCTTGGAATATCTTAAATGTTGCGATCCTGAAATAAGATGCTTCATTGGTTCTCCATGGAGTGATCCAGATCCAAACAGTCCTTGCAATGGATTTTATCATCTTCCTCTTTTGAAGCCAATTTTGGAGTTGTGTTTCTTAGAAAACATGCTTGAGTGCCATGGCACAACCTCATGTTGATTGTGCTTTGTGAAGTCCTAGAGGTGGTCATTATTGGGCCAAGTAGTATAAAAACAATTCTAGATGAGGTTGGGCAGGGTCCATTTCACTTGTAGGTGGGGTAGGTAGGGCAGTTGGGGCATTGCTACAAATGACATTTACCAAGAAAGAATTGGATACCATGGTTGTGGTCCCCTAAGAAGTATTGTTGAACTCATTGAGTTTGTGCAAAACGTTCCACAATGACACATACCTTGGTCACATGGGAGTCCATATTTTGGATGTCAGCAATTCATTCTTGGTTTCACTGATCATGATAAAGCATCGGGTGCACAATGTTGGCAGGGTAAAGTGGTGCATTAGAGTGGACGTGATGATAATGTGTCATGCATCGCCATATCAACAAAACTAGGGTTAGGATTGAGTTGGGGTCAACTGGGTTAAGAGTTGTTGGAAATGTGTTGTATAATTTTCATGTTTTTTGGTTATGCATGGTTTACCTATTGATGTGCCTATGTATATTTACACATACAATAGGGGAGAACTAGAACTTGGTAGTACATTATTGTATTGTAAACGGTTAAGATAATACAATATAAGAGTTATTGAGCTAATTTTGTAACTCGAAAGGGTCTTCCTAGGAGAAATCGTGTGTCGTGTAATTTGTGTGTATTCCATTTGTTTTCTTTTGTTCGTTGAAAGACTGTTAGTATTGTTTCTCTTGTTTTAGTTCATTAGAACTGTTTTATCTTAATTTCGTATTAGAGCTAGGTATTAGCTTTGTGTGAAGAGTCAGGGATTCTTTAACATGTGATAAATTATTGTTTAAGTGGGAGCTCTGCATATGAGATTTTTTTTGAGTAAATGAGAATGATGGTAAACACAAGGATAAAGATTAAAAAATTCAATGGGCAACATTTTGAATTGTGGAAGCTCAAGATGAAAAATGTTGTCGACAAAGATCAATTAGTTGTATTAGGAGTGCACTTCACAAGTCTAAAGTTAGAAGATTGGGAAAAGATCGATAGGAAGACAAAGTTTGATCAAATTGTGTCTGTTAGATTCAGTTTTGTTGAATGTCTTGATGGAGATTTTTTTTTAAGATTTATGGGAGAAGTTGGGGACTTTCTATCAGACAAAGTCTCTAGTAATTGTATTCATTGAGAATGACTTTGTAGCTGAATCTCTGGATGCTTTAAATACTTTGGCGAGTCAGTTACTTTTTGTTGAAGTTAAAATGAATGAAGAAGAAAAGTGTATTACTTTGCATTGTTTTTTGATTGAATTCTGAGATAATTTTGTTATGGCAATAACTACTGCTACATCAACATTGAAAATTAAGGACATAGTGGGAGTTTTATTATCTAAAGAAATGAGGCAGAAATCTGTGGAGGATTATCAAGCAAAAGATGCCTTGTTTGTAAGAGTGCATTCTCAAGAAAGAACTAAAAGAAAGTCGGCACAATCAAAGTCTAGGGTAAATCTAAGACTATAGGGAAAAATAAGATGAAGCACTGAAACTATGTTAAAATAAGGCATTTCAAGAAACACTACAAATCTAAAGAAGTTGAAAAGGGTAAGTCATCTGAAGAATCCTAGTATGTAGAAGCAAAACCCTCTAATGAAGATTTCGAGGATGTATTCTTAGCAACTTCAAGTTCGCATGCATATGATGGTGCATGGTTGATTCATTCAAGGGCATATTTTCATGACCCTTCATCGGATGTGGTTATCTGAATGTGAAAATATCAATGGAGGTGATGTCTTTCTAGGAGACAACTCGACTTATAAAATCATAGGTAGATGGAGAGTCAAGATGAGGTGTAAAGATGGACGGATTAAAACTCTCCTAGTGTTAATGTACATTTTAGGCTTGATTAGAAACTTAATCTCTCTAAGTAAGATGAATGATGTGCGTGTGTAGGTAGTATTTAATAAAGACAATTGCAAGATGGTTCATGGAACAATGGCATTGGGAAAAGGAATCCATATAAGAATGTTGTTCAAGTTTGAGTTAAACATTGTAAGTGATGAATGTAATAGCTTTGTGGTTTTTGAGGTGAATAATAGATCACATTGGACTCCTACATCTTTTGAAGAGAAGATAATAATGTGGCATTAAAGGATTAGACACATTGGAAAGAAAAGCCTTTGAACATTAAAATCCAAAGGTATGGCTAAAGGAATTTTTAATTGCCCATTAGACTTTGAATTCTGTGAGCATTGTGTGTTTGGTACACAAATTCAAATGACGTTTCCCAGTAGTGTCAAAAGATCGAAAAGGATTTTGCATTTAGTGCATAGTGATGCATTTGGACATGTGAAGGTTCCATCACTAGAAAGATCTTTGTATTAAGTTTCTTTTATAGACGACTACTCAAGAAAAAGTTGGGTCTATTGTATCAAGGTTTGGATCCAAGGTTTTCAGTAAATTAAAAAAAAAAAAAGCCCTTATTGAAAACCAAACAGAGAACAAAATTAAGGTTTTAAGGAGTGACAATGGTGGAAAATACTGCTTCAATACTTTCAAACCATTTTCTAAGGATTGTGGAATAGAAAGACAAAAAACAATACCATATACACCACATCAAAACGGAGTTGCAAAAAGAATGAACATGACTATGATAGATAAGGTGAGAAGCATGCTCAATGGTGCATGATTGTAACTAAAATTTTGGACAAAAATAATCATGATTGCTTGCTATTTGATCAATAAAACACCCACATTAGCCATGATTGATAAGACTCCACAAGAAACATGTACTTGTAAGAAATTTTCTCAAACATCTTAGAGTTTTTTTGTTGCGATGCTTATATGTATATTCCAAAGGAAAAAATGATTGAGCTAGACAACAAATCAACAAAGTGTATCTTTATTGGATATGGTATTGGTGTAAAGGGATATAAGCTATGGAATCCTGGAACGAAGAAGACTATTTACAATTGCAATGTTATCTTTAGAGAGGTTAAAAGGGTTCCAAAACTAGGACAACCAAAGGATGGCCCTGAACAAATTTGATTTGAAGAAGAGAGAGAACTAGTGTTTGAATTTGAAACAATTGCAAAAAATTAACTACAGGAGTTGTAAGAAGATTTGGATGAAGATTCAAAAGACACTGAGGAGGAGGAACCAGAAGATCATGTAATAAGTATAGTTTTACTTTCTATTCTGCATTTCTTTTATCAAATTTGTGTGTTATTGATGAAGAGCCCAATACTGTAAAGGAGGCTTTTGCCTTAAAAAAACAAAGTCTTGGAAAAAGGTTATGGAGGAAAAAATAGAGTTTTTGATAAAAATCAGACATGAGACTTGGTAAAACTCCCTCTTGGAAGAAACCATGTTGACTACAAATAGGTATTTACGAAGTACAATGCAAATGGGAAAATGGATAAGTGTAAAACTCTCCTAATAGCAAAAAAAAATCTAGAGTACAAAGAATTGATTCTGGTGAGATTTTTTCCCTTATTGTTAAATTATACTCAATTAGGCATGGAAATTAAAAGATGTCAAGTAAACATGAAACCGTGGTTAAATCAAATGAATTATATTGAAATGATACTACAAAGGTTTAAGATGTAGAAAAACAAGTATGTTAGTACTTCCTTGTTGGTCAAAAGTTATAAGCTGAACAATGTCTTAAAACAGAAAAAGAAATTGAGAATGTCTCTAGTCCCATATGTTAGTGTTGTTGGTAGCTTGATGTATGCAATGGTATGGACCAACCCTGACATTCTCATGTAGTGGGAGTAATGAGCAGATTATTTTGAATACGAGAAAATAACATTACACTGTGGTGAAGAGGATATGAGTTGGAAGGGCTTATTGTAAGACATGCTTGGATTTCACTTTTGCAATGGGCTTGTTGTATGCCTTCCATCGTCCCATATTAGGGATACATACTTTTTAGTGCTGAAATAAGGGCTTTCATATGAGGCTTTCTTATAGGGTAGGAGCCAAATGATAACAATTTTGTCCACTCTGATAGAATAATGGGATTGGCTTTCCATGAGGGGGATTATGAGAAGGGAAATATATGTGGGGTTGCAATGGCTCTTTTAACTTTGCTTCTCTTAACATGCTAACACATTGTTGGTGAAATCTTAAAAATTCCATCTTAAAAAATCAGGAAAGCCTTTATAAATATTTAGAGCATGTCATCTGGGGGTTGCGGAGTTCACAACATTGTGCTTAGGGACAAGAGTATGAGCATCATAGTCTACAATTAGAATGTAGTGGAAGGGTGAATTGAACATCATAACCACTAGGTTGACCGTTGAATATTTCCTTAGGTGCATGGCGTGAAGACAAGTTGTCTTCCTTTGAACTGCCGAAAACTAACCCATTGTTTGTGAGGGGAAAGATGGTGTGCCAACCATTGAATGAATAGTTAAAACCACAAAATTGTGGGGTGGGGGATGGTGCCAACAATGGACATAATCAAATTTATAAAAAGTGCTTATGATACCCTATTGCCTTTTGACATGTGTTGGGATGGGATAAGATGAGACTAGTGGAGGGAAGATGGGTTGAAAGGAATGTTGACATTAGGGGTTGTATCGTGGAGATAATGATTTAGAGAAAATTAATTAGGGGGAAAAATATATATCTGCAATTGTGGAAGGGGAATGGGTAATTTTCTAATTTGTCATTGATAGACAAATACCCAAGGGTTCCTCGAGGTTTCTATAGAGGATAAAATTTGGAAAAGACTTGTGGATGTGGACTGGACACAAGTACTAGCATGATTAGAGTAAGCTAATAAAAATTATTGTTTAGTTAACGTGGGTAGGTGGATAAACATGATTAGAGTGTGTGTGTGGCCTCATCATCTATGACACAAATAGGGTGCTAGACCTTATGGCTAGGTTGTGGGTAATTGATTTAAGTTCTCATTCAACACGATAAAGGTGTATGCCATGAAAGTGACGAAGATGAGTAATGATGTGGTGAATGAGGTTGGACACGATCCATGCATAAGTGTGTGTAAATGTGGAAGGTATGAGGCCATTGCAAGACCCAATTTTGGTTTGGACAAGACTGATAACCCAAACTAAGTCCCCATCATTCTCAAGATAATGGATGTCTGTCGACACCATATGACACTGCCTAGCCCTCTAAAAAAATTATTTGCGTTGAATTCACTATCTTAAAGAATTTAGTGAGACATCAAATATATGAGTCATGGATGACTCCACCTATACCATGATGTATGAGCATTTGGGTTCATGAGCAATATTGCATTGACCGAAAATATGTTAATTTGTTGAAGTGTTGTGTTGCGCAAGGTTTCTAACTAGGCATATGTCTTGTTTTAAGTTTGCGCAAGTCCCCTGTGTTGTGTAGACAGTGTTTGTGTTGTTTTGCATTGTCTTTGGTACGTATGTGTTTAGTAAAGTTCGTGTTACTTGGGAGCACAACACACTTGTGTTTGTAATGTTCAATGCATTCTTTTATTATGCACATTTGTATATATTCCTTTGTCTAAATAAGCTTGCGAAGTTGTACACAAGATGTTGTGGTAATATTCTCTTATTGCATAGTTGTGTGAAGATTTTATGTATGTTTCAATCAGTCTGCAATATTTTTTGAGCATGAGGGTATTCAGTGAAAAAATTCTTTACCACAGTGACGAAAGAGTAGGGGAGACTTTTGGATGCAATTGTAACCTCATTGCACAATGTGTGTGTTGAATTGTGGATCATTTGGAAATCCTATGATAAAAAGCGGTGTCATTCTTGTAATGATATGAGGATCATGGCACAAAGGTTTTTGTGGTAAATAGTGGTTGCAAAGACCTGCAATCTTGTGTGACCTAATATGTTACTTTTTTTGTATCTATAATATGTTATGGAAAGAGCCATTAACGATTATTTGATATTTAAGTCTAAAAGTCATAGAACTGATAAAGATTCATTTAATAATGTATGCGATATATTTAGTGGCATCTTAAACTCTAACGTCTTACTATGCCTTGGAAATGTGGAGACATTTAATGTTTTGTGGCACACTAAGGTCTGTTAATGTTGTTAATGGGGTAAAACACTAACTACTAGGTGGATCTTGCGTCTATACAAGCATGCCCCTATTCTTGTGCTAAGGGAATTCTTCAGTTGGGGAAGTGAAGATTCGATTTGAGAATTTTAATATGAGATAAATTATTTTCAAAGATTGTGAGTTAGCAAAATTATGATCTACAAATCTGTTGTTGTAACGAATATCATTGTGAAATCGTGATGTGATTGTGTCATTGTGCCTGCTGTATTTCTTTTGGTTGAAATCAAATAAAGATCTGAGTTGTTGCATTTTAGTACAATTTTTGCTTGTGTATTCTTAGGGTCGTGTGGTATAAGACATTTCTTAATAGGGATCCCTAATTGCGACTGCATCATTTGGTATCAAAGTACAAGGTTGTAGTTCTTGTTGATTGTTGCTTTCTGCATTTGTGAGTGTGCGTAAAAAGTAGCTATTGACATCTTCCAATGAGATCATTGGAAAGAAGGTGTAAGTGAGGTGTAAAATCTAGATCTTTGATTTCTAAGGAAATGGCACATAGAGGAGGCTTAGGTGGTAGAAGAGCCGGAGTAGTTGGAGCGCCAAGATTAATAGATATGGTAGGAATCATGAGAGAAATACAAGCCCAAATAGAGGTTATGGAAACCACACATCATCATGGTGTTGATGTGGTAGATGATGAAAGTGATACCAAGGTCACAAAATCATCTCCTAAAGATCAAGTTGCAGGAGAAGAGGTTGAGGAACTTAAAGATCAATTCTTGCGAGTTGTGAGAATGAAAAGTAAACTAGAGTTGGACCCTAGAAGTTATTTTAGAAGTTTGAGTCCTGAAGAACTCATTGACTAAATCGTTGAGCTAGAGAAATATTATGAGTATGAAAGTACGGAAAATCCCAAGCGGGTTAAGTTTGTCAGTGTAAAGTTGAAAGGTCATGCATACTTATGGTGAGAAAGATGTACACTCTGCGAGATTGCACAAAGGCAAATAAAATATTAAGACATTGAAAGCTAAATTCATTCGTGTGGATTATAATATGAGTTTGTTCAAGAAGCTCGAAAACTTGCAACAAAGGGAAATGAGTGCCAAAGAATATAGTGAGGAGTATTATAGACTTACTATTAGAGTGGATCATGCGGAAGATGATGTTGAAAATATCTCTAGATATATAAATGGATTTCACATGGCAATTCAAGATGAATTTGGTATGATCAGACTGCAATTTGTTGAAGAAGCCTATTAGTGTGCACTAAAGGTAGAGGAAAAGTTATCACACAAACAATAAGGAGTGACATGAGGAAGAGGAGGATACACACATGGACATGGAAGTTATAGAGGTTATTCTAAGTGAACACAAGAGAACGAGACAAGTACATCATAACGTAATGATACTAATACCCAGAGAGGTAGAGGCAATTTATGAGGTAGAGGATCCTATGGATGAAGAAGAGGTCATGGATTTAATAGAACATGTTTTAAATGTGATAACATTGGAGATGAAACATTTGAGTGTCCTCGTATGCATATTGAAGGAAACAAAAGAACTTTTGTGAGTGCACATATTGCACAAGCATATGAAGAAAGTATTGTGTCTATTCATAATAGATGAACCAGAGATAGGAGAAGCTCTCATGATGAAGAGGGTATTGTTGAAACCTATGAAAAAGGAAAATATTCTTGCATAGAAAAAGAATTTGTTTAGAACATCTTTCAAATTTGAAGGTAAGTGTTACAAATTGATTGTTGATAATGGAAGCAAAAATAATATTGTTTCGTAAGAAATGGTAGATAAACTTAAGTTAAAGAGAATTTTGCATCTGAACTCATATAAGGTTTCTTGGTTGTTAAAGGGACATCAAATTCTAGTGAATGATCAATGTTTGGTAAGTTTTTATACTTGTACATTTAAAGATGAGGTTTTATGTGACATAATGCCTATGGATGTTTATTATATTTTGCTTGGAAGCCCTTGACAGTTTGACTGCAGGGCACAACATGGTTTGTTAATACATACACATTATGGAAAGATGGAGTAATACATGCACTAAATCCTTTGAAGGATATGTGCAAAGAAGTGGAAAAGAGTCCAAAAGTGTTGATGATTTTAGGAAAGGAAAATCTGAATGAAGTGAACAAGAGAGCATGTTGTGTTAATTTCAAAACCAGTGCCAGAAGTTATAGGTATAATAGACAAAGAAGAACCTCTGCATGAATTAAAAGAAGTATGAAGAGTTTGTGTCTAATTAATTTTTAGATGGATTACTGCTGATAAGAATCATAAGTCATCGCATGGATTTGATACTTGGTTCGAGTTTACCGAACAAAGGCACACATAGATTGACTCCAAAAAAGATTGAAAAGATGCAAAAACAAGTTCAAGAGATATTGGATAAGGGTTTAATCATAGAAAGTTTGAGCCCATGTGCAGTAATAGTTGTACTAATGTTTAAGAAGAATGGATAATGGAGAATGTGCATGCATTTCAGAGCCATTAACAAGATTATTATAAATTATAGTTTTCCATTGCTGCTCATAGATGATTTAATGGATTGTTTGAGTGGAGCAAGATACTTCACAAAAAATGATTTAAAAAGTAGAATATCATTAGATTTGTTTAAGAGAGGGTGATGAATGGAAGATATCGTTTAAAACACAAGATGGGTTGTATGAGTGGTTAGTTATGCCATTTAGATTAACTAATGCACCAAGTATATTCATGAAATTGACGAATGAAGTTTTTAAACCATTTTTGGTAAGTTTTTCATTGTTTATCTTGATGACATATTGATTTTTAGTGGAATAAAAGAACACTTGTGACATCTACACAAAGTTAAAAAAGTTGAGATGAAAAGTTACTTGTAAATTTGAAGAAGGTATATTTTGGATTTGTAATTTCTCAAGAAGGTCTGAAGATGGATCCAAAAAAGATGTGAGCCATATTGGATTGGCCATCACCGCATAGTACATTTGAAACACATAGTTTCATGGAATATCAAGTTATTATAGGAAGCTCTTCAGGAATTTCAATAGATGTGTGCAACAATCATTGATTTGATGCGTAAGGATAAAAAATAATCTATATGGTCAATAGAAGTAGAAAGCAGAACATAGTTTCCAACAGTTAAATAAGAAGATAACAGAGCAACTAGTGTTGGCATTGCTAGATTTTAATAAATTACTTCAAGTAGATTGTGATGCAAGTGGCATATCGATATGAATAATATTGAGTCAATAAGGAAAACCTACATATTTCAATGAAAATTTGAATGATGCAAAATGCATGTATTCAAGAGTTCTATGCAATTATGAAAGCACAAAAAAAATGGAGAAATTATTTGTTGTTAAATGAATTTGTATTGTATACAAAACATCAAGCATTATTGTTCATTAATAGTCATAATAAGTTGAATTAGAGACACATGACGTGGGTTGAATTCTTACAAATATACTCATTTTTGTTGAAACATGGGAGTGAAAAATCTAATAGAGTTGTTGATGCATTGAGTAGAAAATCTTTTTTGTTAACAAAATTAAGAGTGGAAGTCATAGCATTTGATCTTATGAAAGAAAAATATGAAGAAAATGATTTTCAAGAAACATGGAAGTCATGTACAAAACCAATAATTCAAGATAGAACACTATGGTTAGAGTATTTTATTCAAGAAGGTTTGTTATTCTAAGAAAGACAATTATGTATACCAAAAGGTTCAATGTGAGAGAATTTGATCAAGGAAACATATAGTGGGGTTTTAGCAGGTCATTTTTGTTATGGCAAAATATTAGCACAAGTGATAGAAATTTTTTTGACCAAGGATGAGCATAGACATGCACCAATTTGTTCAATAATGTTGAGTTTGCCAACTAACAAAAGGGAGAAGTCAGAATCCATGATTATATCAACCATTGCCTCTTTTGGAGAAACCATGGGAGGATATTATCGTGGATTTTATTTTAGGTTTGCCTAGAAAGCAAAAAATAAATGATCCTATATTTGTGATAGTTGATAGATTTTTAAAGATGACATATTTTGTAGCATGTAGAAAGACTAGTGATGCAACAAAAATTGCTAATTTGTTTTTTAGAAAAGTTGTAAGACTACATGGTTTACCTCGTAGTATAGTATTAGAGAGAGATGTTAAATTTGTTAGACATTTTTGGAAGATGTTGAAAAAATTAAAGACTAAACTATAGTTTAATTCAACATACCATGCTCAGACAGATGGATAGTCAAAGTTAGTCAACAAAAATTTGGTTAATCTTTTGAAATGATTAGTTGAAGGTAAGTTAGGAACATGGCATAATATTATAGCGTAAGATGGGTTTGCATATAATAATTACATAAATAAAAGCACAAGAAAGACACCATTTCATATTTGTTTATGAGTCAAGTCCAAGAGTTGTTGTGGAATTACAAGACATGATGATTGAAAAAAAGATAAGTGTTGAAGTAGAATATTTTACAAAGTATATATGAAAAGTGCATAAATAGGTGCGAGAATAATTGGAAGAGAATACAACATGATACAACCATAAAGCATATATGAAATTAAGAGAAATTGAATATCAGGTGGGAGACTTAATCCTAGCACATGTGAGAAAAGAGAGATTCCCAAAAGGTACTTACGATAAATTGAAGTGGAAAAAGATTGGTTCGTGCAAAATTTTGTGAAAGTTTGGAAATAATGCATACTAGATAGAATTACTTGAAGGTATAGATATATCACCTATTTTCAATGTGACTAATTTGTATCCATATTATGAATATAAGAATTACTTAGGACATAATAGATATATGGTCTGTGAAGTTTGTTTCGTAACCCAAGAATTTTTAAAGGTGCAAGACATCAAGAAGGTACTTAAGTGTTTCAAGAAACTTTGAGCTTTAAGGAGTAAACACATAAAGATGTGATATGGCCTAGCAGTTCGTATTCATTCCTATATGATTGAGATAGACGAATTGGATGTCAGTTGGTCAGATCAAATTAAATAAAATGCTAGTTGTCAGGGAAGCGTAGAGCCCACTCTCATTCCACTGGTAAAATAGATCATGCAAGCAAAGTCACAAGTTCGAAAGGGTCCCACTTTGTCCAACCAAGGGTCATTTTATAATGTTGATTTTATTAGTACTTGTTGCACAAGTAATATTGTAATTGAATTGATCAAATACTTTGTGCATTGAACAATGTGCAAAGCAAATATTTAGCAGTTTCTAAAGTTTATGGATTGGAAGAGGATTTTACATTGTAATTTGTAAAATTCAAAATTTATAAATTTCTTAGCTTTTTACTAGTTGCTATATAGAGATGACTATTTTCTTAGAGAAAATAACTGTATTTTGATTTAAAAAATCAGGAAAAAAATGCATTGTCTAATCAAATGTTGGAATTAAAACTCATTTAAAGATTGGAGACATTTCATTGTACAAGGGTAGTGAAAATTAAATGTGAATTAAGCATACAATATTTTTAATATAAATTAAATATTTAAAAATAGTTACATTTTTGTACAATGGTGGCAACTTTATAGGAACATTACCCAAAAAAATTAAAATTTGATTATGTAGTCGATCAATGAAATTAAATAGCCAGACAAATAGTCAACGTGTCACTTATTGTTCTATTTTAATCTTTTGTTGCATCTCAGTCATTGCCATAATTCAAACTTTCATGGTTCTCTACAACTCTATGGTATTTCATAAGAATCTTGTATATATGCATTGGACAACAACTGGAGGAACATGTGCGTAATTTGAAATAAATTTTAATTTATTACGTGACTAAACTTAGGCATGTTAATTGAATAATTTTTTTAGGAATATCTCATTATCTAGTAATTGTCTGAGTGAAAACATGTCTAAAACGTGAGTCAACGATATGCGTTTACTAATTTTCTTGGTCAACAATTTTTACAAGAATTACAACTCCGAACCCCGTCATCTTCGGCTTGATAATAGAAAATTCAGTGGAGGGTAAACAACCACATCATCTCTGGCCTATTCAAAGTGTTAGGCTAAAAAAAATATTGACACTAAACAAAAACTATAAAAAGTTTCTCAACGTTAGGCATCTCCTTCAATCTATTGCAAAATAAAACATCTACTAAACAAAACTACTTCAATAACAATTAAAGAAAGCATGCATAACATCTTATAACCATGTTGGGTAGCAAGAAAATAATCAGAGATAAATGATTGTAAGAGTAACAATTTAGAGTCTAGGCTATCCCTGTGAGGTGTTAGAGACCACTATTCTATAACAGCAAAGGTAATTATAATAATAATGTTAGTTGAGATGTAACAATGTACGTTGTTGATTGAAATGTTATGAGGACTGGATTGTTATGCTCTGTTTCTTGCTTTCTTATCCTGACCAAAAAAATGATAATAAAAGTAAAACATGACATTCAAAACTTGCAACAAGGGGCAAGACATGAATTGTATTATTTAGTCAAATGTACAGTCATCTATAAACAGTTAACAAAGCTAGTCCTTTTTCATGTAAAGTAACAATCCAAACAATAATTCGTTCTCCCTACCGCATTTTAAAAGTTGTGTAAACCTTGGTTTCTAAATATGATTCAACAAAATAAGAGAAACTTTTACATAGATTTACATCATGGGTTGCTCTTTGTGCACAATAACAACAATAACATGTGTATTATCATTGATGTTCTCTTTTTACTTATGATAGAGTCGTTTCACATACTCACTCTTATCACTATCTTCCTTGCAACAGATCATGTCATATTCGGAACATAGTACTAAAACTGATATTTCTTCATCTTTATGCACTGAAAAATTAGGGAAAGAAGACAATAGGGGTTTGGTTTTTGTCTTGAGTAACACTTTGCAACTGTGTAGCATAGTTGTCCTAAAGCATGCACTTCGCGAACTCCATCCTTCATAATATATTATTATGGAATTGCTAGTTATATTTCTCTAATCTTCAATGTTTTAGCTGCGTCTTTTAATCAACTACGTTCGAAGTGGAAAAGGGCATGGTGGAAAATTATTAAACTGGTGTTTAAAGTAAAATTTAACTCTAGGCATTGCCATAACATAAACATATAATTTTAAATGATCAATCCCACTATATTAATTGTGGCGCCTTACCCTGATAATCATGCCCTATGTGCCAAGCTTTCCTTGATATTTTGACCATATAATGGAAAAACTCAGTTAAAAAATAGGTGGTTCTCTTTTAAGACTATCTTGGGACTCTAGTTTGTTTGAATATTTGGCCGCTTAAACCCCACATATATTTTCCCATTATATTCTTCCAACAAAATATCCTATAACCGATGTTATATGGTGACATTATATCTTGGAGAAACTTTAAAAACTGTTATACTAGAAAAAATTGATTAATGACGCTATATGGTTTGGGCTATTAATTCGCAATGTAAATGACAAATGTAGTGTCCACAACATTATTTCTATTTGGCCAAAACTTAAATTTAAGATTCTTAGTGCAAATATATTTTATCCATACTTCTATGATTAAACAACAATAAAAAAGTTTGGGTACTTAGAAGATTCTCTTGAAATTTTTTAATTATTATTAATTTTTATAAAAATTTCATATGTTTTAGTTGTCATTGATTTAATTTTATATTGGTAAGAATTGTATATAAAAATAATTTATAAAACACTAACTGTCATGTGATTTTAATCCCTGTTGTGAAGAGGATTATGTGGATTTAGTACTATTTTCATACTATCTATTGAGATTCAAATTAAAGTATTTTTTTACATTGTTAGTTTAAGACATTGACTTTGTAATCTTGTTGTACAAAATAGACAGAAGAAATACTTTATTAAATTTTTTTTGGATGATTTAACACAGGATTGTAAATTTCTTGCATGAATCTTCATTAATTGGCTTAAAAAAAAATGATTGTTTATACAAATGAACTCTTTGCATTGGAACATTGTAGGAGATTAAATAGGATCCGGAGCCATGTGATTTGCCTTATAAAAAAATCAATGATTGGTGCTTGTAATAATTTTCAAACAAATAGGTGAGCATTTTTCAATAAACTTTAATTATTACGATCATTGACAAGATAAATATGGTGGTCACTTCATATAGTTTTTAGTTCTTAACATACGTGTGAGTGTCTATCATATTCAGACTTTACCTATGCATCATTTTACAATAGATAAAACAAAATAAAAGGACAAACAAACGACATCACATCAGATCCTTTAGAAATTGTGATCGATGTAGATTTATACAAAAAACAAAAAACAAAAAGCAAAAAGCACGATCCTTTGCAACGATTAACAATGCTTTGAAGGATGAAAATATGTTAAGATTTTGATTGTTCAATTATACTATTGGTGATTATATTTTTGACACATTTCAAGTCTTGTTGCATTTACGTTACTTATCATGTATGATACAAACTAGAATCATTAACTATTTTATAAACTTTTTAAATAACAATGATTCAAAAGTGAAAAAATTATATGCTCATCAACTACACCCATTTGTGTTATATGACTTGCATTGAATACATGACAGAAGCATATATTTTTGTAGAATGAAAGTTTCTGTAAAAGAACTTACACATCAAGGTCAAAACTAGTCTTTGGGATGACATATTTTGTATCCAATGGCTATGCAAGTTGTTGGATATATAAGTTTATATTTGGTCTCTAAAAAACAAAAATATATATTTGTATATTAACAAAGAGAGATGTATTCCACCACACTCAATCTTGTTTCATGATATTAACCCGATTTGTGGCCATTTTGAATCATTATTTTTAAAAAAGATATGCATTGACAATTCAATCTTCAGTACAAAGCTATCAAATACTTGTAATAATCTTGTTTTATGTTGGAATGCAATTGTTGATGAAATAGACACACATGGCATATATAAAATTAGTACATTTGACTCAGAGTGTGGAGAAAGCTTATTTAATGTCATTATTTTGTTAACTAGAGATGAATTCATTGGTCATACTCTTCAACGATATATGGCCCAGTGTTTTTATAATGCGATTGTGAGAGATGAAAGCAATGCATTGACTTCTTTGGATGTTTGTAAGTAGGAACTAGAATAACAAAAGCCCAAAACCATTGATGACTGAGAAATGTATATTGCAACTATTGGAATGTCATATGAACAAGTGGAATTGAAGGTAATGTCTTTTTCTGCTCATGGCTTTTAAACATTCTAGAAAGTGAAATTCGAATATGGCCAGAAAAAACTCAAAACATTTCAGAAAAAATATTTCAATTGCGCTCGAACACAGAAAACATATAGTGTTATTTCTTTTGAGATAGATTCAAGTCATATTCATTATGAGCCATTTAAAGAATTTATAGAACTCATGTTACATCTAAAATGCATCATGTAGTTGAAAAAAATTGACACTTCTATTTCAAATATAGTTGAATCTAAGAATGTCCAATGGCTATCATTACGCTCTTCAAAACAAAACATACGTATGCAAAACCAAAAAAACATATATTGAAAAAGCCGTTAAAAAAAATTGGCGCAAACAAACACCAAAATTCGTTGCACTCTATAAAAAAATGATACGTAGCCAAAGAACTGGATACCTTACATGCAAGTAACATGTCCAACAAACTGCCAAAAGTATAAACACTTATCTAACATCAATCAAAGACAACCATTCATGCTTGTGTATTTTGTGAATACTTATATTTTTAAAAATATATTATTTTGATTGACAATATCATTGTGAAAATATTCCTTCTATTTTTGTAAATACAATGTCAAAAACACTTGCATTAGGCCAGAAAATATGCAAGCAATGCAAAGCATCTCTCGACAATGAAAAAGTTCTAAAATTTATTGCTCCTTTTAATATTAGAAGGAACAAATAACTATGTTGTGCAAAATTTGACCTTTCTAGAGGACATATTGGTTGTGTTGAGAATGTCATTTGCGTAAATACGAGAACTTGACTATAAATGATCACAATATGGCTTCACTGGAACAATTATAAATGTTCCTATATAATTTGATCGAATCTAAATGATGTTTCCTAGACAATGGAATGAGATTGAAACAGTTGCAATCAAAATAAAGTGCAAATTAGAATACAAAGATGCATATTTAACTGGAAACGTAAGACCTACATGTGTCATGAACGCATTGTCAAAACTTTGTCAAGCTCCACTATACAAGCAAGAAAAAGTTACAATTGATAAAGATTAGAAACATAGCTTTGAGAAAAAAATTGAAAAGACATTAATTGACTTTGTGCATATCAAAGACGATGAATTTGACACACTTAAAGATGAATCAGAACCAATCACTGAATCTTTGGTGAATGTTTTTTGTGAAGCACATTTTTTACAAGATTTACAAGATGAGATCATTGAAATTGCTCCATCTGAAGGATTCAAACCATTAGGTATATTTGAAGATAAATTTTTTGAGGAAATGAGCTTTCCAACTCTATAATATGGTTTTAGTCATCCTAATAATGTGACACATAAAATGTCAAACCAAAAAATAGCAAAGTGGGAGCTTTTGCACAAAGAAAATGATATTGCAACTCACATCACTAATATCTTCTTCAAAGCTATTAAAATCATTATACATCAGGGTTCATCTTGTGCTTGGATATACATTTGAAAAGGTGAATTAAATGGTAAAAATATTTATACCAAAGATGTTAGAAACAAAAACATAGAGAAAATCTTAAAATCACTAATAGCCTATATAGCTTTCAAAAGCATTTGAACATCACTTTACTATTTTTGAAAATCCATGAAAAAAATATTTTTGCGATGATCGGAGAATTGGGTCCACCAACTTTTTTTGTACATTAACAACTGTTGAACATTGTTGGGAGCTAGTACTTCATGCATTAAAAAAGTTGCCTACCAAAAGCATTAATAAACACAAGGAGACAACTGAAGAGGACAACATTGATACAATGATTAGAAAAAAATCATGTTCTTTGTAGTCATTATTTTAACCATAGATCCAATGCATTCAAGAAATTGATGTTAAAAAATAAACAATTATTTATAAAAGTGTTGGATTATTTTTTTGTACTTGAATTTCAAAATAGAGGGAATGAGCATTTGCATTTCATGCTTTAGGTACATGATGCACCCATATATGGACATTGCTCAAATACTAAAATAAAAACTTTGTAGACAAATACATATCCTGTGATTCATCATTACTTGATGATACTTTGACTAGAATGCAAACACATTATCATACAAACACATGCAAAAAGTATAAAAAATCTCGTTGCAGATTTAATTTTCCATTGCCTATAATGCAAAAAACTACAATATTATAGTCGTAAGAGCAAAGCAATAATCTCTACAAAGAAAATGTTACAAGAAAATTTTCTCAATTTGAACTTTAAAAATATACCAGTCACAACATTCCAAATATTTTTGTAAGATACAAATTTTTCTGAAACAGAACACATACTTTTATTATGATCTTTTATTTCATGATCCATCATAATAGTAAAAATACATCCATCGGATGTCTGTATAAATGCATTTACAAAAAAAGTGTCTGAATTGTGGTATGCTAACACAGATGCACAATTCATTCTAGATGCATATGTTACTGCAACATATTGTTGCTTCTATATGACCAAGTTTGATCATACATTGACAAATGCATTTCTAAAAGTGCATGATGAAAGCATTCATAACAATGACATAAACTACATGCCATTAAAATATTGGGATATGCTCTTATACAATTGTTGACGCAAGAGATTGCACCCAGGGCAAGGAGGCCTAGCTCCTGCTTTCTCCACGCAACATGGAAACTCTCCTCTCGCCTGTGGGACCAGCGAAGCTGGAGGAGAGAGTCTCTAGATAAGGGCTAGCTCCCTTTGATGCATCGTGTTTTTTCCAGCAAGTGCTAACATACATACACACACACACACACACACACACACACACACACACACACACACACACACACACACACACACACATATAGATATAAAAAGGGGGGGTGAAAAGGGAGAAAGAGAATGCAGGAAAAACAAGCCTACTCTAAAGAGGTGGTGCACCAGAAAACAAGGGTCGACCTTCACACATCCACTCTCAGAACCAGACAAATATAGACATACTCTACACATTTGGCAGAAAGGACCAGGCTGCAAAAGACTGGCAGGGAGGCTTTCATGAAAACACAGGAAACAAAAAATCACTGAGGCACTGTGAAATGCGCACTGTACGTAACTTCTTCTATTCTGGTCTTCTAAATGTCAGCTCTTCTCCTTTTAGCTGCAGAAATGGTGCCTTATAAATGACACGTCTGCTGGTGTTGAACCTGTGAGAGCATCAAGAAACAATGATTGAACACAGACAAACACTCAAGGCATACTCTGAAACATCTATCCAAATGGAGGTAAAAATTTGCATTTTATTTGATTCAGGTGAAAATTTGCCAGGGCTACGCCTTTGCAAAAGTGGAAGAACCGATTCTTCTCAAAAATGAGAAGTTACAATATATAGAAGAAAGGAGAAAGAAACTTGGCACTTTTTTGACAAGTTGGCATGTCGCGTCCCATTGGAAAGAGGAAACACTATTGTGTTGTCATCGTCCTAGAAGAAGCCTGCTGGAACCATGCTGTATAATTGCCAAATTTGACTTTGGCATTCAAGCTTTAATGTGGAAGCGTGGATCACGCCTCTTTTCTACCAACAGACTGAAATTTTTCCCCTTTTCAAAGCATGGGCCATGTTGTTCACTGTTTGTGCCATTTGGGGATTATCAGGCAATAAATCCCCTGCACTTTGCCACTTGTACTGCCTTGTCACTCCTGCGCCATGTCATTTCTCCTTGTCTATCACTTTGTCATTTGTCTTTGTCTTCTTTGTCTCTTCTGGCTGCTTGGCCCTTTAGGTGAACTCCTTGGCGGGCCGCTACATTCTGGTTCCTTCTCTTTTTCCATGTTAGCGCTTTTCCAGATTTAAAACCCAACGGCTATTCTATTTCATTAAATTTGACAGCCTCAGAGACGTCGGGACCATGCTGACAGTCGGGTCCATGCTGGCAGCCTTCGGGCTATCTTTCATCTATCTACGTCACCTTCTCAGGCACTTTGCCTCGTATACACTTCGACGGATTGCTGTTTGCTTGTGTAGACTGCTGTCGGGTTCCCGTGGACTGTCTCTCGGCTTATATGTTTTATTAACCCACAAAATTTTGTCTGCAGATGTTTTTCCATAGTTTTGAGTTAAGCTGTGGGCTTTGTGTTTGCCGTGCCCGAGCCTTTTAAAAAAACTTTAGTGTCTGCCCGCCCTCCAAAAGGGCACTTTGACTGTTGACTGCCCTTCGGCTTGGGGCAGACCCTTGAACCTTCTGTTGAATCGGCCTATTGAACCAAGATGCTTAAACCAAATGATGAATGGACCAAGGGTGGTTGAACCACTAAACCAGGGCATGAAATGAAACTCTCTGAACTTGTTGAACCCAAAAATGACTGGCATTAAATAGCAGGTGAAGAAAGTGACCAAAATTTTGCCTATGGGCAAAATGGGTCAACAATTGGCGACTCACAGGGGAAGCATGCCCGCTATGCTTAGAACCAATTGCCTTAAAATCCATTGGGTGCGGAGTCAGATGTAGCTATGAAAGAATTATCAACATCTCGAAAGATTTGAGAATCAAACATGAAGCTTTTACCCCCAAGCAAAGGGAAACACACAAGGCTAAAAACACTACCTGTGCAAACTGCACTTAGGGAAAGCAGGAGAAGAAACTGAAAACAAACTACTATATATAGCTAACCAGGAATGCTAACCCCTCCTGGATTGAAAGGAAAATTTCTCAAGTCCCCTTCCTGGCAAGAAGACTTATGGTGCCAGGCAAATAGCTGAATTGAAAAGGGAGTTGGTGACTTGCTCTTCTTGCCTGTCACCTGCATTGGCTGGAACCCGAGTGGATCATATTCAAACATGCCTCCAATATATATGTATTATGCTTGTCCCTAGAGGCCTGTTGAATGCTGGTCCTTTATATTGGTGCTCTTCACCAAGAAATCAATGGCTGCTGGCTCATCACCATAAGCCTTTTGATCTGCACAATTCCTCTGCAATGTATCGTGGTCCGGCCTATTTTCTTCTGTCTTGTTAAAAATTCTATCAGACTCATCCTCTGCTTCCTCTTGGCCTTATTGAAGAAGGGTGACTATGGTGATGTCTGAAATGGGCTCGCAAAATGATTGTTCATCCCATAGAACATCGCCTCTTTCTTCAAAAATCTCTTCTTCAAGGCGTTCCTCCAGGAAGACAGACCTTTCCTTTCTCTCCTTAAAAATCAGGACCTCTAGATGTTCAAAAGTATCCTTTTGATTTTCCTCTTACTCAGGCTCTTCAATGTAGTCAACCTCATCATCAAAACATCAAGGAAGTTCATCAAACAGAGGAGAAGAGAGCTTACCATGCATTTGTTCCTCTTCGAATTGTTGGAACATCTGCATATATGCAAGACCCGCCTTCTCCATTGCTGATAAGGTCTTCACAAGGAGCGTCAATGATGATTTCTTCTTCATTTTCACTCATGACAGCTTCTTGAAGAGCTTCAGATTGGATCTTTTGCTCCTCACTCGTCTCCTGCAGAACAGGTTCTTCCTTGAGAAGAGGTGAAGCAGAAAAAACATGTGGAAGAGGAGGCAGTCCCTGAGCTAGAATCGAATGATTCTCCTCCTTCCACATGGTCAGCACTCCATCAATATCAGGTGTGGCCTGATATTTCTCTTGGAAGTGTGTAGATGGGGTGTGTTCAGGCATGGAATGTGCTGTTTGGTCCGAACCGTCCACCACACATTGGCTGAGGAATTTCTCTTTGGATTCCAACTCTGCAATTCTCCTAGCTAGATCTTCTTGGAAAAGCTTTTTCTGGAGGCTGCCAACATCATCATGAGCAGGTGTAGCTTCAGCTTCTTCAAGGTTTTGAGAAAAACCTTGCTTTTCTTCTTCTTTTTTGCTCCATGATTTTACTGTTTCTCCCCAGTTCAGGATCTCTGAATTAGAATTTTGCTCCTATGAACAGGCAGCAACTTTGTTTTCCACAAGGTCCTGAGGCTCCTCCACAAGGTCTAGAAGTTTCGACTCTCTTTCAAGAAGCAGCTTCATCCTGACCTCTAAATCTTCAATTTGCTTGGCCAGGTTGTCCTGAAAGAGTCTTTCTTGGAGGTCACCAGCATGATCCTCTCCAAAGCTCAGAGCTAGTTCCTGGCATTCCTTCCTCCAACTTGGAATATGCACATCATGCTGAAGGACTTGGGGAGGTTGGGGAATGCAAGGAGAACACTGTTGGTGCGTTGGAGGAGACTTTAGAGGAGGGACGTGTTGGCTGATGGTATTTTCTCTAATGGGAGATTGTTCTGATATCATCTGATGTTGAAAAGCCAAGCGCACTGGGTTGGGGGAAAGTATATTTGATAAGCTGGAGTGAGCAAGTGCAATGTGATAGAAAGGATTTGGTGCAAAAGAGGGGGCTTTTTTAAGAATATGAGGGGGCGCACAAGGCTGGCTGCCTTGAAAAGATGGATTTCTCCATTTTGTTACCTCTTCTTCCATGGATTGCAAGGCTTGTGCTTGCCTAAACAAACACTCCTCTTTATACATCAGCTCCTGCTAATATCTGTACTGCTCCTCCAGTCCGTTGATCTTCATTATCTGCCTCTCAAATTCTAACACCACTTTCCTTACAGTTGTAGGGCAACTAGGAGAGCTACTTGAGGCGATGCCATAAAGAGGCTGAATATGATCAAAACTATAGGAAGGACAACAAGGTCCATGATTTTGTGCAAAAAAATTATGCATATAAAAGTAGATTTCTAATGGCACCAGGTTGCTTAACCAACAGATTCAACTCGGAGTTGCCAGATGCTGAAGATACTTGATTTACTGTAACAGGACCAGCATCAATCCTGAAACTTTACTTCGTTGTCAAGCTGGGTCCCATCGGGCGTGCCAAAACTGTTGACACTGGAGATTGCACCTGGGGTAAGGAGGCCTAGCTACTGCTTTCTCCACGCAACATGGAAACTCTCCTCTTGCCTGTGGGACCGGCGAAGCTAGAGGAGAGAGTCTCTAGATAAGGGCTAGCTCCCTTTGATGCATCATGTTTTTTTCAGCAAGTGCTAACATACATATATATATATATATATATATATATATATATATATATATATATATATATATATAAAGGGGGGGATGAAAAGGGAGAAAGAGAATGCAGGAAAAACAAGCCTACTCTAAAGAGGTGGTGCACCAAAAAAATAAGGGTCGACCTTCACACATCCACTCTCAGAACCAGACAAATATAGACATACTCTACACATTTGGCAGAAAGGACCAGGCTGCAAAAGACTGGCAGGGAGGCTTTCATGAAAACATAGGAAACAGAAAATCATTGAGGTGCTGTGAAATGTGCACTGTAAGTAACTTCTTCTATTCTGGTCTTCTAAATGTCAGCTCTTCTCCTTTTAGCTGCAGAAATGGTGCCTTATAAATGATAGGTTTGCTGGTGTCGAACCTGTGAGAGCATCAAGAAACAATGACTGGACACAGACAAACACTCAAGGCATACTCTGAAACATCTATCCAAATGGAGGTAAAAAATTGCATTTTATTTGATTCAGGTGAAAATTTGCCAGGGCTGCGCCTTTGCAAAAGTGGAAGAACCAATTCTTCTCAAAAATGAGAAGTTACAATATATAGAAGAAAGGAGAAAGAAACTTGGCACTTTTTTTGACAAGTTGGCCTGTCACCTCCCATTGGAAAGAGGAAACACTATTGTGTTGTCATCATCCTAGAAGAAGCTTGCTGGAACCATGCTGTATAATCGCCAAATTTGACTTTGGCGTTCGAGATTTAATGTGGAAGCGTGGATCGCACCTCTTTTCTGCCAATAGACTAAAATTTGTCCTCTTTTCAAAGCATGGGCCATGCTGTTCACTATTTGTGCCATTTTGGGATTATCAGGCAATAAATCGCCTGCACTTTGCCACTTGGACTACCTTGTCACTCCTGCGCCATGTCATTTCTCCTTGTCTATCACTTTGTCATTTGTCTTTGTCTTCTTTGTCTCTTTTGGCCGCTTGGCCCTTTAGGCGAACTCCTTGGCGGGTCGCTACATTATGGTTCCTTCTCTTTTTCCATGTTAGCACTTTTCCAAATTTAAAACCCAACGGCTATTCTATTTCATTAAATTTGACGGCCTCAGAGACATCGGGTCCATGCTGACAGTCGGGTCCATGCTGGCAGCCTTTGGGCTATCTTTCATCTATCTACGTCACCTTCCCGGACACTTTGCCTCGTATACACTTCGATGGATAGCTGTTTGCTTGTGTAGACTGCTGTCGGGTTCCCATGGACTGTCTCTCGGCTTATATGTTTTGTTAACCCGCGGACTTTTGTCCGCGAATGTTTTTTCACGGTTTTGAGTTAAGCCGTGGGCTTTGTGTTTGTCGTGCCCAGGCCTTTTAAAAAAACTTTAGTGTCCGCCCGCCCTCCAAAAGGGCACTTTGACTGTTGACTACCCTTCGGCTTGGGGCAGACCCTTGAACCTTCTGTTGAACCAAGATGCTTAAATCGAACGATGAATGGACCAAGGGTGGTTGAACCACTGAACCAGGGCATGAAATGAAACACTCTGAACTTGCTGAACCCAAAAATGACTGGCATTAAACAACAGGTGAAGAAGGTGACCAAAATTTTGCCTGTGGGCAAAATGGGTCAACAACAACATCAACAAATGTCTAGCCACCAAGCTATCCATATTGTATTTTTATTACTGCTATATTAGAGTTCAATATAAATAGTTTTCATAAACACATCGTCACAGAGAAAAATAACATACATTTTTACATTTTTAAGAGTCCAAAACTATTAGCACAAGAACTAGATAGTTCAAAAGACAAAATATGTGTTTCTCCTATAGAAAAATATTTTTCAAGGTCAATGATTTAGAACACATATATTTGGATGAATACATAGCATATTACTTAGGAAAATCTATTAATAGCAAGAGATGCAAAACCCACATATCATTCTACATGTTAAATATAATACGCACATGGATCTTGAAAACTATTATAGAGAAAAAATGATGTTGATATTATCATATCGTGACAATGAAGAGACATTAAAAAAAGGTTTTGATACGTGGGCTAAGATATCCCTTAATTATAAGGCACATATAGACAAAATTGAAACCATGTTTACTGCACAACACATAACAAAATGGGGCAATATTGACACTACTACAGAGAATCTTGACATTTCTTCTGACACGGTATTTTTCATTGACAAAGACAAATACATGAATCAAAACTATAGTGACTACAAAGCATATGCCATAGCATTTGATCTACATTGCATAAGAGGTATCAAATCACTCAAAAGTCATCAATCAAAAATATTTCAAACAACCAAATAAGCATTTCTAGTAAGCAAAAAAGAGTGCTAAAAATTGTGAATGAAATTGAATAAAGAATGACTCATTGTCAAAGACATTGATATAAGAAAAACACTAGCACCAAATACCCCAATGTGTTTATTTTTAACAAGAGGAGATGGCACAAGGAAAACATTCACTACAAAAGTAGTATATTAGACTTTAACATGGTTCTACAACAAACAACGTGAAAGTGATTATTTGAAAATAAAAGGAATAATTGTTGCATATACTAAAAAAGCTGCATATAATACAAATGGTCTAACTGCAAATTCAATTTTTGAATTACCATATATGTCTACACAAATTTTGCCATGGGATTCAAATACTTTGGATATCCTAAGCAAACATTATGAACAATTGTTGTTACTACTCATTGATGAAATATCTCTACTAAGAAGTTGTATCCTTTGTAAAAGGACATCAACAAATCATATATACACTGACAAAACCATTTGTAAATATTGACATTATCTTTGTCAGTGAATTTTATCAAACAAAACCTATTTGAGACAAATGGGTTTTTGAACAACCAATCTTGCATGGAGAAACAATTCCATACAATTTTTGGCTTGATAATGTAAATTGTTTTCAATTACAACAAGTTGTTTGACAAAGCAACTTAAATTTATTTTCACTCTAAACTGGATTAGAACTTATCAACAAACTACATCAGATATTGAATACTTAAATAACATATGCCATAGACCTTGTCCTTGTGATCCAACATTTGAATACTTATTTCACAAGAATGATGATGTTAAAAAACACAATGCCAAAATGCTTGCCCTCCCCAAAGGAGAAACATATATATTGAATGTTATTAAAAAAAATGGATTTTACTGATGAAATTGTTCTCAATGATGACAAGTATCAATTGCCTAACATAATAATACTAAAACAAAACATATTGGTTGAATTGATTGGTGTAAACTATGACATACAAGATGGATTAGTAAATAGTGTTGATGGGATTGTCAAATACTATATGCGTAGAGAATTAGACATAATTTGGATATAATTTAATGACACTAAAATTGGAGCATTTTGGTGGAAAAAACACAAAGCTTCTACAATGTTTAGGTCTCTAAAATTTGGAGTCCCATAACAAGAATTTAAATAAAAAATTACATCAGTAAACCAATAATTACCATACGTGAATAGTTACCAATAATTTGTTAAAGAAAACTTGAGTTTGAAGATGTTCTGTAGATGGATAGGCCAATACAGGGAAATGGTGTGTCTGAGGTTTCTCATTTTCTATCAAAGCAAGCAGATGGCTCAGCTGGGGTTTTTATAAAGGATGTTGTGTACCTTAACTACAACAATTCCTCAAACCCTTTCCATTGTTGTAGTGACTTCTGTAAAGAAGCCATTCTTATAAAGCATCATGCTTCTATTCTTGTGTTGATGTCTAGGAGCTTGTTTTAGATGGGAAAGCCTCCAGAAGAGGTTTCAAAGACCGCTGAGGAGGTAAATACTAAAGCAAACTCATCTCAGAATGAATCCCTTGATTCAGCTTTTTTGGGTGATATTCCCTTAATTTTTTCAAAATCTCTTCCTCTCTTTGAAATTTTGGATGGTGAACTCTCTGTGCTCAAAACTGAAAGATGACATAGAACTCTGATTGGGAGGTGTGTGGTAAAGCAAACCTCTTGAAGTTTGATTTTAGAGTGGTCTCAAAAAAATTGGCCCTCTCTTTCATCTCCCTCTCTTTATATCTTAGTGAATGGTTTCTTTGTTCTCTTGTTTCATAATTCTGAAGATAGATATTTTGTCTAGATGAATGGGCCATGGTTTTTTAGCAAGTAGGGGGTATTTCTCTATCCTTGGTCTCCCTTTGTTGACCCAGCCACTGCATTGATATTTCAAGCTCCTGTTTGGGTCAGATTCTACAACCTACCTTTGGCTTTAAAGGATATTCATCTTTTTAAGAAAATGGTCAGCAAACTGGGAACCTTTGTAAAAATTGATGAATCCTCTGGGTCAAATCTAAACTATGTCAGGGTGTGTTTGTTGGTGGATTTAGCTAAACTTATGCACCACTTTATTCAGATCTCTTCCCGTAGGGTGTGGATGCAATTTTTCAACTTTGAAGGCCTTCCCTATAGATGCTTCAAATGCAATAACTCAGATCACGAGTTTGCTTCATGCCCCAAAAGAATATTTCAAGGTTCCCACTCATTATTCTTACAAAAATGGGTCAAAAAGAATGGTTGCCAAAATCAGGATTTGGTTCACATGATGCATCTTTCTTGTGAGCCCCCTACGACTTCAGTCTTTAATCATGATGAGATTAGGTTGTAGTAAGGGGAAATTTTGGAATCAGTAGCAGTGTAGCCCACTTTGAAAGAAGGACAACCCTCTTCTCTTGTGTAGGAAAAAGTTGTGCCAGAATTTGAGCCAGAGTGAGAGTTCAATCCCCATCGTACATAGGACTCTTCTCATCAAAAGACAATTGAGATTGATGAGGAGGGTGTTCAATAAGGGGTAGAGGAGCAGGAAGATTCAGAAGGTGAGCTTGCCAGCAGATAGGTTCTTTCCATTTCCAAGAAGCCTAGTGTTTTGAAGACTCCTGATTGCGGCACAAAAGGCAAAAGGGGAAGGAAAATGGAGGCATAAAAGTTGTAATTTGAGGCCCAAAATTCCATCTATGGAGGCTCACAATGGATGTTGGAGTCTTTGATTTTTAACAGAAGTAGGCGCTTATTGGCTACTAAGGGTTGAGCTCAGTGGTTGGTTT
Organism: Torreya grandis; assembly: GCA_037957365.1. Taxonomy (NCBI): domain Eukaryota; kingdom Viridiplantae; phylum Streptophyta; class Pinopsida; order Cupressales; family Taxaceae; genus Torreya; species Torreya grandis. The sequence continues at coordinate 6,662,740 of JARHVA010000095.1, read as the reverse complement.
GTTAAGTCTTTGCTTTATCTTTTCCCTTGATCCTTACTTGTTTTTATGTCTCTTGTTTTTTGGACATTGTCTTCGTCAAATTTGGTCTCTGCTTGTGGTCGGTATCCTTGGTTTACTTGTATTATTGGATGCCATCTTTGTATCTCTGGGTTATTTCGCTATTTTAGTGGCCTATTTGTGAGGACTGGACCCTCGATTGTGCTCCAGAATCGATTAAAGTTTTGGTCAAAAACTTACTGACTGTGGCTCTGGTCAAAAGATTCGTATTTAGTTTAAAAAATATAACAAGAAGCAATGGTAAAATGATAAATTATTTATTTTTTGTATTTTCTCTGGAAAATTACAATGTGCAAAAAAAAAAATTGTACAACTTACAATTTATTTTATCTTTTTAAATTAAATGAAAACTCATGATATTTTACTATCGAATATTTGTATTCAAACTTTGGATTTGAAAACCATTATTACAACTTTGCAAATAAAAAACTAGATATAAAGCAAGGAAAGCACAACAACCAACAAATAGAAATAGAGCAATAAGAAATACAAAAATAGTAATTTTTCTAAAATTGCAATGGACAACAAAACCATTCTATTTTTGATTGTATGGTTTTCTATTTGCTTTGAATTTTACAATTCAACAAAGAATGTTTATATTATATCATAAAATATTTGTATTCAAAAGTTACATTTGAGAACGATTAATGTAGCATAAACACAAGCCAACATGCCTTGGTTTCAATTATTGAGCTTTCAACAAAAAAATCAGGGAATGTTTTTGAAGGCAATGTGTTAGTTATTTATGGTCCTAAGTTCATAAAGAATCCAAATTCAACGTCAAATACAAAAATAGTGCATGGTGATCTCATTGAAAAATTTGGTCAATTGATAATAATTATGAACATCAACAACAAACAAATTTAGAAATTCTTGTGATATTTTTCACCTGGTAACAATGTTCAGATCACATATTTCACTATAAAAAATAGAAGCCAATATGAAAAAGGTGATGCTAATTATTGTCTTGTATTAAATACAAACACCATTGTAAAAATATTGCAACCATATGCAAGGAATATAGGCTTACTCCAGATACTACTATACATGATATTGTGCAATCAAATAACACATATGCATTAGGTTCATTGGTTGTCATTGTAATTGGTTATCAAAAATGATACAACTAGTATGAACTACGGCTCAAAGCCGGTGAAGCTGAGCAAGACATGGAAATAGTAAGTACTCACACTAAAAAAAACCTACTTATTTTTCTTTATCCTTTTCAATATCATTTGTTATATCTAAAAATATACACATGCATACTATTATTCAAAGCATTGACATTTAATAATTGTTTTGCATCTTATAATCAATGACAATTACAAACACCTACATCCTAACTTGCAATAAATACTGTTATCAACAAACATATCAACAATGTTGTTTAAAAACATTGTCAGGAACGGAACTAAAGACACTCCATTGTGATGTGCAAGTCAATCCACCATTCTAGACATATTAAATGACAAATATACAAAGGATCATCTCTAAAATCTACCAAAAATAAATATTCAGGCAATCATCTATTCCAGATTTATTACTTTATTCAAAAAAAAATTATGCTTAGATAATTTTGATAATGTCAACAATGTCACAACATGAAAAACAATAATTTGATTTGTAGTTCAAAGGCATTTTAAAACCAAAAAATGTTCATGCATCACCTTTCCAACCATATTTCAGTGATTGTAGGTAGTTAATCTTCATTAACACGACTTCAATAGAAGATTTTGCATATTGCACAAGTTGTCAACAAGACTGAATATACAAATACCAACATTCTTTGTAATGCATTCTACAAATAGAAAATAGACAAATTGAATGCATTTTGAATCAGACATATTTGAAGGAAAACATCCTGGAATTAGTTAAAATCTCCTTTGATGATATAAACAAGATATTTCTGCTGCCACTTTTGTGTTATGGTGCTTCCAACTGCATGGCAATTTCATACTTGCCATGAACAATATCATCATATCTATTAGTAAGTTAGTCAAATCAATTGCAATATTAAATTAGTTGAATATATTGACAATATTATCTTAACTTTTAAATTCTTAGTCATATGTTTGCATTAAATTTAATTTTGCTCTCACTTATCTATGGATGCAAATATAAATTAATGGCTTGCTCTATTTTTCAATTTTCTGCAGGTTGCCAACAACATGAGATTAAACACCCTTCTATCATTGACATGCCAAATTGTAGCCGATATAATTAGGGTAAAAATCTTGAATGAGATCTGCAAAGACAATGCTTATATATATTTTTTGTTGCATAAGACTTTGTTTTTTGTTTAAATTTTTATAATGCTTTGTTGGGCTTTAAGAACTTGAAGATCTCATCTACTACTAATAAGTGCATGTTCTACTGGACTAAATTTATATTAAATTAAGGTGTTTTAGTCTTCAGATGATAATTGACAATGTTTTAACAAAAGACACTATCTTACATTTTAATCAGAATGTTTCATAAACATAGAACTCAAACACAATCTAAATCCATTAGATATGAAACTGTGTTGACATGTTTTCTTTCCAAGAAAATGCCATTTATTAATATATTAATTTTTTTTATAGTTAATGTGCATGTTTTTATTACTTAATCTTGTTTTATCTAGTGATTCTAAATTTTTTCATGTGTTATTGCTCTATGTTCATATATAACAATATTGGTATTAGTATTGTTTTATATCGCAGTATTGAATTAACCTCATTGTTTGATTTGTGTTTTGTGATATGCTCAGAGACACAATATTGAATGATTTCATAATTTTAGATAGATCTGTTTATTTGATTTGTCTTTGATACGTATTGTATTAACATATGTCGAAGAAATTTTATCTTTAGAACTAATGCCCAACCTTTGTAAGGCTTTATCTTGCTAATAGTTGAAATACATATTTGATTGAAAGACCAAGGCAAATGATCCATTTGAATATTGATTGATTTCCTTGTAGACACTATAGAACCTTATTAGAATTGATGCTCTATATTTTCAAACACTTACATTTTTAATTGTGCTACTAGCTAGTCATTGTTTATACCTACTAGATAATATAATTTCCAACATGAATAGTTGTAGCAAAAACCTGCTCATTTAGCTTATAAAAATCTCTTACGATTTCTAGGCATGGTGAAAAATGTGGTTAAAAATATATCAAATTTTCTTATGCTTTTTGAATGCTCATGAACCAATGTTACAAGAGTTTTATGACAAGTTATGTTTGTGTAAGCCTGTATTGGTTGGAACACTTCACAAGAACTAAGTATTAGTCATTTGCAATTAAATTCTAATCATGAGTCTGCATCCTAGGAATGCATTTATAATGCAACAAAAAATGCATTCAAGTGTGTTGTCACTGCCTTGGCAAAAGTTTAATTTAATCATCTATAGGATTTATTCAATAGTCAACATGTCATTGCTTACTATTATACAAGGAAATAAACTATCAACTATCAAATAATTGTGCAAATCTAGAATTAGACAAATGATATCCAAATTTTAAGCAAGAATAATAATACATATAAGATTACTACCAATCTGTGTACAAATTGCATTAATTAGAAATAGTTATGAGAATCAATGCATTATCAATCAAAAACAACGTATAAATCTTCAACTAAATAGAGTATCAATAAATGACATTTCTTCATAATGAATGGACATAGAGTTAATTTTAAGAAAGATTGGTATTCGTGCCATAGTGAGATTGACAAGTGTAAAAAATCTCTAGCAAATAAAGATTCCACAACTCTCATTTGTTCAAATGATCAATCTCAACACAACCATTAAAAAATAGACTATATTCATATATTGATATTACTTTATTCAAGCAATGTTTCTATAACAACTTCTAAACTCAATATGTATCAGCCAACCTACCCTATAAAAATGGACCTTCCTTAACAACAATCATACAATAATCACTGTAAAATTGGCAAGAAATGTTACACCAATGTCTAAGAAGGCTACATTGTATTCAATCATTCCAAATTCTTACGTTTTGTTACAATATCATTACAAGGTGAGCATAACTAGATTGTTTCAGTTTGCTAAGGAAAGGATACATTGCCTTGTTGATAAATTAACCAATAAACATATGTGTTGCCACCCATAAGTGTTGCTAAAATAAAGGTCATTCACTTTTCACTACAAAATCACAACAAAGTTATAGTAATCTTAATGTTGTTCTTGAATCCCCATTACAAATAAATGAAGGGAAGGGTTACAATAACAAGGGAACCATGTCAGAGCATGTCATTTAGCTTTTCATCCACTAGGGAACTTGACTGCTAAATCAACACTATTTGACATAACCCATATGTCAATCTACAAGAAAGTGGAATGGAATTTAGTTTCAAATAAGCTATGATAGGAATTATTGTATATAGCTTCAACTACCTTGCTTTCCCTCTTATGGTGGATGAAAAGTCACATAAAAATAGGTTATAAAAAAATCGGTGTTATTTTGAATTGTCCTAAATATGGTGTGGATGTTGTTGAGTACCATTACAATAGGATCTTACAACACAATTGATTACTTTTGTGTAAGCAACTAAACACGAAATTAAACCAGAATTAATAAGTAACTAGAAATCAGAAACAACAAAGAATATGATATACAAGAAACAACGAAAACTTGTATTAAACTCTTTCAGAAGGAAATACAATGAAAAAATCTCTCTTTCTTCTCACACCTCTCAGATGTACAAATCTCTTTCCCTCAAGAGTTCTCTCTCTCAATTACAACCAATTCAATCCTTGAATTGTCTACACATTACATGTCTACAAGCTATGAAGATCTAACCCTATTATATAATACTAGGATTCATGAGCTATGCTTTCTCCACCGTTAGATGCACCTCATAATCAAAGGTTTAAATCTGTCCTGCCAAAAATAGAAATGTGGACTCAATACTTACAGTTACTCTTTTCATGCAAACAATCTGTTCTCCCTCAAAAATAGAATTTTAGAACGCACAGGTGACCGACGTCGGTCCTTGTCTGTCTGCATATGACTGACGTCGGTCGATCCATAACCGACGTCGACAACTTCCAGTCGACCCATGACCGATGTCGGTGACTGTGTAATTGCAACAACCTCTACATTTGCTCATCTGGTGAAGCTTTTAGCTCCACAACTCAACAATCTCCCACTTGGAGATAAACAGCTGCACATGTACCTGTACAACAACATCCTCTAGCTTGTTTCTCCATCTTCAAGTTCAATATTGAAGACCAACAAAAGTTGAATGAAGATTCAACTTCTCCTTTTTTATCGGCTTTGTTAACATATCAGTAGGGTTCTCATTCGTATGGATCTTTTCCAGCTTCAACTATCCATCCTCCAATACCTGTCTAATGAAGTGGTACCTAAGCTGTATATGTTTGGTTCTTGAATGAAAGGCTGAATTCTTTGCCAAATGAATTGCACTTTGACTATCACTGTACAATATTTAACTCTCTTGCTCCTTTTCCAACTCTTCCATGAACCGAGTCATCCATATCATTTCCTTGCTAGCCTCTGTGACTGCAATGTATTTTGCCTCTGTAGTAGACAAGGTAACAACCTTCTACAACTTTGAAATCTAGCTAATCGTCGTTCCACCAACAGTGAACACATATCCTATGGTGCTTCTCCTGCCATCCAAGTCACCTGCCATATCTGAATCTACATACCCATGTAGAGAAGTGTTTGACCCTCCATAGCATAAATGCCTACTGTTGGTCTCTCTCAGATATCTGAGAATCCACTGAACTGCTTTCCAGTGTTCCTTTTTTGGATTGGCCATAAACTTGCTGACAACTTTCACTGCTTGGGCAATATGAGGTCTAGTGCATACCATTGCATACATCAAGCTCCCAACTGCTGAAGCATATGGAACTCTACTCATGTACTCAACCTCATCATGTGATTTAGGACACTGTTCTTTGCTCAACTTGAAGTGTCCAACCATAGGTGTGCTTACCGTTTTTGCATCCTACATATTGAACCTCTCCAACACCTTGTTGACATAATCCTCTTTAGACAAAATCAAACTATGATTTTTCCTGTCTCTCTTAATACTCATGCCAAATATTTTCTTTGCTGCTCCTAAATCCTTCATGGCAAATGTGTGAGCTAATTTTACCTTAAGCTCAGTAATATCTTGCATGTGTGAACCTGCAACAAGCATATCATTTACATACAGTAACATGATAATATATCTACCATTATCTAATCTTTTAAAATAAACACAATGATCAGATTGACATCTACTAAAGCCATGCTCTGTCATAAACCTGTCAAACCTTAAATACCATTGTCTTGGAGCTTGCTTAAGACCATATAAGTTTTTCTTCAACCTGCACACAAGCTTCTCCTTACCTTTGACCTCAAAACCTTCCAGCTGATCCATATATATTTTTTCATCCAAATCTCCATGAAGAAATTTTGTCTTAACATCAAGTTGCTCAAGATGCAAATCCTCAATAGCAACTAAAGATAATACAGTCCGAATAGAAGTCATCTTTACTACAGGAGAAATTTTTTTACCAAAATCAATACCTGGTTTCCGTGCAAATCCCTTTACTACCAACCTGGCCTTATGTCTCATTTGTCCATTCTCTCCTTCTTTTAATCTATAAACCCATTTGTTTTTCAATGCTTTCTTTCCTGATGACAACTCAACCAAATCCCACATTTGGTTCTCTTTCAAGGAATCAATTTCCTCATTCATGTCATGCTCACACTGTTTCCTGAATTCTACCTGCATTGCCTCATCAAAACTTTCTTGTTCTCCACTATCAATGAGCAACAAGTAGTATAACGAAGGAGAATAACGAATTAGAGGTTTACTTACCCTTTTAGACCTCCTCATGGGCGTTTGAGACTCATTCACAGCTTACTTTCCACCCAAATTACTTTCTGTCAGTGACCGATCTTGATCAGCTCTGGTCGATGTCGGTCTGTACCTGATCGATGTCAATTTCACCTGACTGATGTCAGTTCCACCTGATCGACGTTGATTTCTTCCTGACTGATGTCTGTTACTATCTAATCAACGTCAGTTCCTACCTGACTGATGTCAGTGTCTGTGTTTTCCTGTGTGTGATTATTTTTATCTGCGATCTCATTTTGGATCATAACCTCATCCAAATCACCATTGTCTTGCTTAGAATTATTTAGCCTCTTGAGCTGATCACTGTACATCACCTTCTCATTGAAAACTATGTCACAACTTCTAATAATTTTGTTAGTTTCTAAATTCCACAACCGAAATCCAAAATCTCTAGAGCCATAACCAATGAAAGTGCACCGCATAGATTTAGCATCCAGCTTCTTTCTATTTTCTTTATCAATGTGCACAAAAGATTTAAAACCAAAAACTCTGAGAAATGAAAGATCTACCTTTTTATCTGTCCAAGCCTCTTCTGGAATTCCACCATTCAGTGCAGTAGAGGGTCCTATGTTAATCAGATAAACTGTAGTATCTACAGCTTCCACCCAAAACTATAAGGGCAAACCAACATGCAACCTCATACTCCGTGCATGCTCCATTATTGTTCTATTCATCCTTTCAGCAACTCCATTTTGTTGAGGTGTCCTTGGAACCATCCTTTCCCTACGTATTCCACTCATAGAATAGTAATTGTTGAATTTATTGCTGCAGTACTCACCACCATTGTCAGATCTAAGGTACTTCAATCTCAAACCTGTTTCATTCTCAACCAAAGCTTTCCATTTCTTAAATGTGTCAAAAACATCATATTTCCTCTATATGCAATAAACCCATACCTTTCTTGTAGCATCATCAATGAAAGAAACATAATACCGTGATCCTCCAATAGAAGCTACTTGAGCTGGTCCCCACACGTCTGTGTGAACAAGCTCCAACTTGTGCTTCTTCTTTGTTGACCCAGTTTTAAGAAACCTTACTTTCTTCTATTTCCCAAAAATACAATGCTCACAGAAATCTAGATCTATGCTTTTCAAATCTGAAAGCTTATCTTTTGACTTAAGAACATTCATTCCCTTCTCACTCATGTGGCCAAGCCTACAGTGCCACAACTTTGCATCTACATCTGAAGTAGATAAAATAGAAGGAGAATAATCAGTAATACAATTACACAGATAAAGAGTACCTACTCTCTTACCTCTGGCTAATACAAGTGCACCCTTGAAAACTTTCTAAGATTCAGCTGTGAGAGTTACTGTGCAACCCTCATCACCCAACTTTCCTACAGAAATCAAATTCTGCTTTAGGATAGGTACATGCATGACATCCTTCAACACCCATGTGTTGCCATTCTACAATTTCCGCTGCACTTTTCCTTTGCCAACAATTTTTCAAGGCTCATCATCCCCTAAATAAACTATTCCAAAATCTCCATGGACATAATCATTGAAAAATTTTCTATTTGGGGTTGCATGGAAAGAGGCACCAGAATCTAAAACCCATGATTCTATTTTATTATCCAAAGAAAATATAAGAGCATCCTGTGCAACAATACCTGCAACTTTTGCTTCTTCTTTACCTTCATGCTGATTTTCTTCTTTAACTTTCAACCAACAATCTTTCTTTGCATGCCCTTTCTTTCCACAATTCCAGCAAATTATACTTCTTCCATTTCTGGATTTGGATCTACTTCTCATCTTTGACTTAGACCTTGATCTCCCTTGCTTGCCCTTCTCTCTTTGCCTTCCCCTGCTTTCAATACTTAAAGCATTACCTGATGTTGCCCCTGTGCTTTTCTTGTGAGTTTCTTCATTTAAGATTACACTAACAACATCATCAACTTTCAAGATATTTGAAGCAGATGCAATATTACTAACTGTCATTACCAAACTATGCCAACTTTCAAGTAAAGAACATAAAATTAAGAGAGCCTTAATTTCATCATCAAAAACTATTTTGACTGAATTTAACTGATTTACTATTGCATGAAAATCATTAAGATGACTAGATACAGATCCACCTTCCTGCATTTGCAAATTAAATAATTGCTTCATAAGATATACCTTATTCGAAGCTGAGAGCTTTTCATATAAATTTGCCAAAGTATCCATTAACTCTACCGTTGTCTTTGCCTATGATAAGTTGGAAATCACAGAAGATGCCAAGCTCAACCTTATAGATCCCAGAGCCTTTCTATCAAGAACATTCCATTCTTCATCTTGCATATCTGTGGGCTTGCTTGAAACCCCACCCAACAGTAAGTACAGATCTTTCTGATACAGATAATCTTTTATCTACATCCTCCATAATTGATAATTCTTGCCATTGAATTTCTCCATTCTTAGCTTACTTTTTTCTGCCATTGCTTTACTCCCACTCAATCAGAAACCCCTGAGAGTGGACCTGTAATCAACAAACACTAACCCTCTATGATGAACCTTGTTAGTGAACCTGGCTCTGATACCACTTGTTAGGATCTTACAGCACAATTGATTACTTTTGTGTAAGCAACTAAACATGGAATTAAACCAGAATTAATAAGTAACTAGAAATAAAAAACAACAAAGAATATGAGATACAAGAAACAATAAAAACTTGTATTAAACTCTTTCAGAAGGAAATATAATGAAGAAATCTCTCTTTCTTCTCACACCTCTCAGATGTACAGATCTCTTTCCCTCAAGAGTTCTCTCTCAATTACAACCAATTCAATCCTTGAATTGTCTACACATTACATGTCTACAAGCTATGAAGATCTAACCCTATTATATAATACTAGGATTCATGAGCTATGCATTCTCCACTGTTAGATGCACCTTCTAATCAAAGGTTCAAATCTGTCCTGCCAAAAATAGAAACGCGGACTCAATACTTATAGTTACTTTTTTCATGCAAACAATCTGTTCTCCCTCGAAAATAGAATTTTGGAACGCACAGGTGACCGACGTCGGTCCCTGTCTGTCTGCATATGACCGACGTCGGTCGATCCATAACCGACGTCGACAGCTTCCAGTCAACCCATGACCGACGTCGACGACTGTGTAACTGCAGCAACCTCTGCATTTGCTCATCTAGTGAAGCTTTTAGCTCCACAACTCAACATTATTCTCCTCCATTGGTTCTATGTGATATGACAAGGGAATTAATGATATTAGTTGCCTTTGATGAAGTAGCAGATTTAATTATGGATATTATAGCAAAGGATTTTTAGTTTCTTATTTTTGATGATGCAGTTAAACAATAAATAATTAATCGTGTTTTAGGTCAGGAATTCATGTTTACAATATCAATCGAGATAGAAAGTGACAATAGAGGAATCAAATTAATTGCCATTTTTGATGCAAAAAGACTTCAACAAAATATCCATATAAGTTGAAATGATGTTGTTTCACTTGTTATTTTTTCACAGTTGATTTGATTATGTACATATTTATTTTTAAAACTGCATATTATGTGCCAAATTATTGTGATTATAATGTCTAGCAAGGACTTATATATATATATATATATATATATATATATATATATATATATATATATATATATATATATATATATATATAATTTGAAATTCAATTATACCATAAAATACCATTTTGATATTTGGATGTCAAAAATTGTATAGATAATTGACCTTATTGGTTGTGGTTAATGAACATGGATTTTTTTATCTTGATTACAGTTTGATAATATATTAAATATTACATTTCATTTTACTTTGATTTTATATATATATATATATATATATATAAAATTTGAAATTCAATTATACCATAAAATACCATTTTGATATTTGGATGTCAAAAATTGTATAGATAATTGACCTTATTGGTTGTGGTTAATGAACATGGATTTTTTTTTCTTGATTACAGTTTGATAATATATTAAATATTACATTTCATTTTACTTTGATTATATATATATATATATATAAATAATTTGAAATTCAATTATACCATAAAATACCATTTTGATATTTGGATGTCAAAAATTGTACAGATAATTGACCTTATTGGTTGTGGTTAATGAACATGGATTTTTTTTTCTTGATTACAGTTTGATAATATATTAAATATTACATTTCATTTTACTTTGATTTTAAGATGTTTTTAAAAATTCTAACATTATCAATATTTTTCTTGTTTCTTTACATTTTATTGAACGTTACATTCAGTTCAATTACACTTATAGTATTTTATATAATGATGGCATTTTTATGAAATGACATTTATTTGATATAAATTTATAGTACATTTTATTGATGTAAAATATGGATTAAACTTGCAGATGTCTAGTCTACACAGGGAACAAAAAACATGTGAACATTCCCTGAGCAATAAAGAGCATCTTAAAGAAAACTAAAGGTGTCGATACCAACTCAAAAAAGATATTATCAATAAACATAGAAGATTAAAAAAAATGTTTAAGTACCCAATTGCATTTTTTAATTACAAATGAATTAATGCTTCTTACAAATCAATATGTATGTGGTTATTCAATTAATATTGACCTATTCCTTGCAACCACATAAATAACCTATTCATAATATTAATTGTCAGTTCTCTGAGCCAACTATTGTGATTGGTTTTGTCTCCATGGTCTCAGGCTCCCAGGGAGTTGCCACATGATAGCTTCTCGTGCCCTCAGGGTCATAGGACTATTATCCCATTTCAGAGTCTCTTGAGACTCTGTAGTCTAGGGCTCCCAAGAAGTTTCCATGTGGCATCTTCTTGGACCCTTAGGGCCACAAGACTATTAAACCATTAGACTGAGTCTTCATGGTCCTAAACTCCCTAGAACTTTCCATGTGGAAAATTATTTATCCCTTGGGACCATGAGACTATTAGACCATTAAAATTTGTATAATTCCTCATCAGTCAGGTTACTAGGATCATTCCCCACGGTAGGATCTCCAAGACTTAGATTCCTCATTAATTTGGCTCCTCCGCATTGGCCTCTCTATCCTTCGACCTCCATGATCATGTCATGTGACACCAGCTCAGGAGCTTAGAGGTCAAAGAGCCCAACACAGAAGAGTCAAACTCTCGAGATCCTAGAGTCCCCAAGATCATGCCACATGGCATGATCTCAGAAGTCAGAGGCTAAAGAAATCAATGCAGAATAGAAGAGGAAAAAATGTTCAAGTACCCAGTTACATTTTTATATTACAAATAAAGTAATACTTATTACAAATCAATATGTATGTGTTTCTTCAATTAATATTAACTATTCCTTGCAACCACATGAATGACATGTTTCAAATTGTTATTGTTAGGCCTCTAAGCTAATTATTGTAATCAATTTTGTCTCTGTGGTCCTGAGCTCCCAAGAAGTCACCATAAGGTAGATTCTTAGGCCCATAAGGTCACAGAACTATTAGCTCATTTTAGAGTCTCCTAAGACTCCATAGTGCTAGGCTCTAGGGAGTTGCCATGTGGCATCTTCTTGGGCTCTTGGGGCCACATGACTATTAAACTATTAAACTAAGTCTTCATGGTCTTGGGCTCCCATGAACTTGCCATGTTGTAATTTCTCAGGCCCTCGAGGCCACAAGACTATTAGAGCATTAATTTTTTTTTAATTCCTCACTAGGCCAGGTTACCAAGATCGTGCCATGTGACACAATCTTGAGGACTTGAAGTCCTAAAATTTTTGGCTCCTCTGCATTAGCCTCTTTGACCTCTGATCTCCATGATCATGTCATGTGGTATGATCTCAAGAGGTCAAAATTCAAACTCTCGAGATCCCTAAGTCCCTAATATTGTGCCATGTGGCACGATATCAAAGGTCAAAGGTTGGAGAATCCAACGTGGAATAGAAGAGAAAAAATGTTCAAGTACCCAATTAGATTTTTATATTACAAATGAAGTAATAGTTCTTACAAATTAATATTTATGTGGTTATTCAATTAATATTAACCTATTCCTTGAAACCACATAAACGACATGCTCAGAATTGTAATTATCAAGCCTTTGAGCTAACTATTGTAATTGGTTTCATCTCTATGGTCTCAGGATCTCAAGAAGTCACCATATTGTATCTTCTCGAGCCTCCAGGATCATGGGACTATTATCCCATTCCATAGTCTATTAAGACTCCATAGTCCTGGGGTCTTAAAAAGTCACCACATGGAATCTTCTGAAGCCCTCAGGGCCATGAGACTATTAAACCATTAGACCGAGTCTTTGTGGTTCCGATCTCTCAAGTACTCATCACATGGTAGATTTTTAGGCCCTTAGGACCACATGATTATTAGATCCCAATGCAAAAGAGTCAAACTCCTGAGATCCCTAAGTCCCCAAGATCATGCCACATGGCACAATCTCAGAGGTTAGAAGTTGTAGAAGCCAATGCAAAGTAAAAGAGAAAAAAATGTTCAAGCACCCAATTATATTTTTCTATTATAAATGAAGTAATATTTATTGCAATTCAATATGTATGTGGTTCTTCAATTAATATCAACCTATTTCTTGTAACCATATAAATGACATGTTCATAATTATAATTGTTAGCCTCTGAGTTAAACTATTGTAATTAATTTTATCTCCATGGTCCCAGGCTCCTGAGAAGTCACCACATGGAAAATTCTCAAGCCCTTGAGGCCACACAAATATTAGACCATTAAAATTTGTTTAATTCCTCATTGAGCCAGGTTATCAAGATTGTATCATGTGGCATGATCTCATAGACTTAGGGTTTAGGAGTTTGGCTTGTCTGTTTTGACCTCTCCAACCTCTGCGATCATGCCACTTGGCACAATCTCACAAGCTTGAAAGTTGAAGAGCTCAACGTAGAAGAGTCAAAACTCTCAAGATCCCCAAATCCTTGAGAATGTGCCACCTACACAACCTACTTTAACTTACAACCAAAGCCAGTCGCTTCACAACTCTTGTTTCATAAAGTCATTTTATTTTATAAATTTACTTTATTTTTATAAAGTAATTTATCTTATCAATAAAAGTGATGATGTAATAAATGAACTTTTTCTATTTTTCATAAAGTCGCTTTATAGGTCATATCTTCTTGTAAAACCCTAACTAACTTTTATAATTACCTTGAGAAGTTATAAGGAGTTATTACGTCATTTTGAAAGACTTTTTGACAAGAGAAAGATTTTTTGGCTAAATAGGAAGACATGAAGTTGCATGTACAACCTCTTGAAGAATCAATACAAAATGGATTTGCATATTTTGTGCCTTAAGTTTACTTGAATGAATGATATGCATGAGTATGTTATTTTGTTTTTATCCTTCTTTCAATTTTATAAAATACTATATAATTGTTAGCTAGTCATGCATGTAAAATTTTAGAATATAATTCCATTTAAATATGCATTAAAGGTTTTGTATTTGAGAAGCCTTTGCTGAGAGTGAAAACAAATTTGATAGTTGTTTTCATAAGGAAATATAGAGTTACATATTTTTTAAGTCATTTAATTTATTTGGTGTATTTACCTTATTCATATGTCTAAGATATGTCTTTCCTATCTAATTTGAATGAGAAAGGTTTCATTCCTTGAAAACTTCACTCTCATGGTTTTTGTGGCCATTTTCTATGTTTAATCAACTAAGATCATCTTATTCCCTCTACACTACTTATTTCCTTTATCTTTTCTTTCACTTTTCCTTCATCTTCCTTTCTTTTCACCTTCTCGTACTTTCAAGTTAAAAGTGTGAACCCCCAAAAAATAACATTTTTATTGTAAATAATTTACTTTCTTGTTATGTGTTTATTTTCAATAAAGGTATCTTTGTCTGCTAATAGGAGATGGACTCTGTCATGTGACTATTGACCAAAAATTTAATTTGTCTTCTTGACAAATTATTCAGCCAACAGTAGGCCATGTTATTTTTTTATGCACTAACACGTAAATGTATATATGTCACTTGTGCATGTACAAGATTGACTACATTGTATTGTACCTATATACATGTATTGACAGGGATATTATATATTGATTTTTTTCCAACTTGTACCTTACATTATTGTAATGTGTGTTATTTCAATCTATATGAATGTAATATTATCTTGTACATTTTTTTTATTGGTAAAATAGGGTTGTGGGGTTACTCACCCCTTTTATTAATCAAAAAGAGATCTTACAATAAACACTAGTCTACCAAATAAGCAAGACCAAAGTTACTAGAGTTGCCTCAAAGGAAACTTACAAATAAAAACCCAAAACTAAATAAGAGTGACTCAGACTTTCCAACAAAATAGTTGCAGGCAAAAAATTCTTCTACAGCTAAAGTGCATCCACTTCTGTAGCCAAAAAAATTGATTGTCTTCTTCAGAAAAAAATCACATCATCTAAAACAAAGATAAAAAATCCCTAGATAGCAAGGGAGAGATGTCTTCCATGAATCCTCTGTAGAAAAAAATATATTCTAAAATGAAATCACAACCACTTTTATAGTGAAAAAACTAAACCATATTCTATAGCATAAAACTACATCTTTTGCAGTAGAGATAAAAATAGCCAACAAACTCCAAAGAAGAAACAATAAGCATTACACAATTCTTTAAAAAATACACCTGAACATTGAAACATAAATCTACATAATCACCATAAAATCTTACTTCTGCAGCCAAAGGTCAACAATTTATGCAACCAAAGGTGAACAAATTCCACATCCACCACTCCATTTATTATGTATCACTACGTAGAAGAATCTATGGCCAACAACATCAAGCACTAGCCATATTACTATGAAACATTAACAACATATTGTCAGAAGCCTTCCTTTTAAAAGATTTCTTATTTTTGACCAAAGTCCATTCATTTTAACCTAGTATGGAGGAATAATTATCATTCAAAGGAAGAACCAAAATATCATCCTGAACAAGCCCAAAGGTTGTTCCACTATCCAAAAATGATGAAACTTTGAGAATTCCAACAACAATATTAGTATCCAAACCAATAATACCATAAGATAAAGGCTTGGAATAACATTGATCCACCACCATCAGAGAGTCATAGTTAGAAGAAGAAAAATAGGATTTGTTTGAAACATTTTTGTAAGTTTATAACTCTTTAGACATAGAATCTATCTCTTTTTTAGCCTCAAAATCAATTTAAACATGTTGATGAACAATATAAACACCTTTCCACCACGTTGGCTTCTTAGCCTTATTTATAGAAGTGGAAACATTCTCTTGACAAGATTCAATTAAGTGAGCCACCTCAAAGCAAGATCTATATCTAAATGACTTGCATATTTCCTTGTATGTTAATGACTTGATCATTGCCACTTGTGACATAGACATGGTTCGTAGTGTGAAGAAGAGTCTAAACTAAAATTTAAAATGATAAACGTGGGTTTAATATATTACTTCCTTAGTATGCATGTATGGAAGTTAGATGATAGATATTTTCTCTCACACCTTAAGTATATTACCTTATCAAGAAATTTTAAATGAATGAGTGTAAACTTACACTTGCCCCTTTTGAGTACTTATTTAATTTCATTTTCCATTGTATGGAAGCTGAGGTTGATAATATTTTGTATAGATGGTGGGTATCTTAAAGTTGACTTAGTCTCTAAAAACATATTAAATCCTAGAGAAGTTAATTAGAAGGCAACAAATTCAATCCTTAGATACATAAACGGAACTTATAAACCTCATTTACAATACTCTTCCAAGGGTGAGGTCATTTTGATTAGATATATTGTTTATGATTAGATAGATAATTAAGATGATGAAAATTTCACCTCGAGATGTTTTTATCATCTTATCTCGAGTTATGATGCCTATATAAGAAAGAAGTGGTCCATTTTATACCTTTGTCTTGTAAGATAAAGGGTTTTTATTTAGACTTTGGCCCAAAAAATAAACATGACTACTTCATCTCATGTGTATGTTGTTAATTTGATACTTATATTCATGGATATATTATATTTATTGCACTAATATCAATATATGATTAGGTTTTATAATTACAATTTTATGGTATCTAGCAAAGGATGTTCTTGAATATAGAATGGGTAGCCCATCTCCCAACTAGGTATAGTAGAGGCCAAGGCATGAAGATCCAAAGTGAAAGAGAGATAAAACTACACTTTTTGGGTATAGAGAAGGATTTTATTGAAGCCAAAAGTGGTAGTCCACCTCCTGATTGGGCATAATCATTGGGAGAAAATGTGGTCATAGGAGTTATTCAACATCCCCAATGTGGTGGTGCTGAAAAACATTAGCTATAAAGTCTTGAAAGTAGTGATCTCCGACTACACTTCAAGAGTTGACAATATTTGTTGTTAATATTTTTGTATGTCAAACCAATAGGGGAAACTCATTATCAGGTGTATTTGAAGGTTGTGGTCTTGGGAAAACACATATCTACCCCAATGTATTGCAATCAATGTATTTTCATGTGGAGGTCCTATAGACACTATTTCTAAAATATATAACACCTCAGTCTTATACACTTGGCAAATACATATCATGGATGTACCTTCAGTTTCTAAACCTTTCATGTTGCAAAAGTCTTGCATATAATATCTTTATATGACTAATTACTTGTCCTTTAGTCCAACCAATGTTATTCTGATGACCCAAGCCTTATATCTTGTCCAAAATGCTATAAACTTGTTTATCTTCTATTTCTACAAGTTTTAGACCTACACCTATTTTCTAGTTGCCCGAACACTTAAGTCCCAATTAGATGCATATGTTGATGCAAGTGTCCTTTTCTGATGCAAGCAAATAATGCCCTAAAGTCATCCAATTTGAAAAGGAATGTATTCCTATGTTTGACCAAAGTGCTTTAAAAATATATATTCTCTAAAGGGATTGGTATAAAAATAAGATCAATCCTCATTCATTGCTCACCTAGAATAGACCTAGAAAAGACCTAACACATACCAAAAAGTACTCAATCCAGCATGTTAGGAACCCGTGGAAGCACACGATTGATTACCATATACAAGCAACTTAAGATGCGGAATTAACCAGAAGTAACAAGTAACTAGAAACCAGAAAGAACACAGAATATGAGAGACAATACACAACTTGTATTAATACTCATCCAGAAAAGAATACAATAAAGAAGATGCCACTTCTTCTTCACCACCTCTCAGAGGCTTTCCACACCTCAAGTGAACAATACTTATTTCCTCAAAGCTCTCTCTCTTACGGTCCTAACACACAACTCAAACACAGAGTTGGTGTTCACCTCCAACCAGTCAGTATCCACTACTGCCAGTACACCCGTGCTCCATGCACTCCATAAGTACACAAACGTACTTCAAGTAAATCGCCCCTAAACCTGCAACAACCTGCAACTCAAATGATCTTACTTATGGAAGGAACTACCTTGCCTTCCTCTTTGCTCCCTATTCGAGTACACACTGTACTCCAAGTAGATCCTGCCTGATCTTGCTCCCTGTTGTGTTGATGTCCTCCCTGATCTTGCACACCTGCAAATCAATCTAGTTCTGCACACCTGTGAACCTTAGACCTTGCACACACATACACCTGTAGATCAATGATCTTACTTACCATGCAGATCTCCTAACGTAGCCATGCACACCTAATGACCAAGATCATGCATACATGAAGAACCCTTCTGATTCTCCAAACCAGCACCCACACTTGGCACTATTGTGGAACTAGGAGGAACACCCTTGCTCACTTCACACACAGAAGGAGCTAACTTTGCTCAACTCAAACTAGAACACCTTACAATATAGCCTATGAGTCTCTTAAATAGATCTCATGCAAACAATAATTAAACACCTAATTACAATAATTAGATCCGCAGCTTTGAGTCTAAAATTGGCTCTCATCATGCAAACACTCAGTTCATTAACTAACTGCCCATAAAACTCATAGTTCAAACCACACAGGCAACTGACGTCGGTGCCTATCTGCCTGGAGGTGACCGATGCCGGTCGATCCATGATCGACGTCGGTTGCCCTTCTTGTCTAATCTTACCAACGTCGGTTGGCCTGACTGCCGCTGGTGTCTGTGACACTCCAGCAACCTCCTCTATGTCTGCATCAGTGAAGCTTTTAGCTCCACAACCTAACAATCTCCCACTTGGAGATAAATAGTTATACTGTACCTGTACCTGTACCCCATCTAATATATTTTCTGGCTTGTATCCCTCTTCAAGATCAACCTTGAAGACCACCCACCAGACAACCTATGGTGCACCTCCTGTCATTCGAGTACCCTGCCACATCTGAACCTACAAACCCATGTAGTGAAGTCTTGACCCTGCATAGCATGAATCCCTGCTGCTGGTCCCTCTCAAATACCTGAGAACCCACTTCCCCGAATTGGCTCCTAACTCTTTGACAGCACCCACTACTTGGGCAAACTCAGGTCTATACCAGACCTCATGTGATTTCAGACACTGAACTGTCCAGCCCTTAGTGTGCTCTGGTTCTGCATCCTGAACCTCACCAACACTTGATTCACATCAGCTCTCACTGGAGACAAAATCAACCTATATCTCCATGTCTCCCATGCCAAAGAATTTTGCTGCTCCAAATTTCTCATGACATGCCACTGAACTAACCTTACCCTTAGCTCAGCAAAACCCTATATGTACAAACCTACTAGCTAGCATACCATCCACATACAATAACAGGATAATGTAGCTATCATCATCCACCTAGTAAGACAAACACAGTAGTTACCCTGACATTGACTAAAGCCATGCTTTGTCATCCACCTGTCAAACCTGTACCACTGTCCTACAGCTTCCTCAAGACCATATGACCTGGTCTTCTATCTCATGTGTCCATTCTCTCTATTCTTTAACCAAGGTATCCATTCGTCTCAGTGCTTTCAACCTGGCTGACAACCCTACCAAATCTCCCGCTTGGTTCTGCTTTCTCATCATGCCATGCTCCCACTGTTTCTTGGATCCTTCCTAATCTGCAGTCAAAAACTAGTATAAAGAAGAGGAACAACAAATTTGAGGCTTATTTACCACCTTCAGTCCTCCATATGGGCATTTGAGACTCCTTGACAGCTTGATGTCCACCTAAAATCTGTTACAGTGATCGACCTCGGTCACTACACAGTCTACATCCGACTGACGTTGGTTTCCATGCGCCTATCCTGACTACCAACTCTGTCGACATTGGTGTCCCTGTTGCCGACGTCGGTCCTCCTGACTGACGTTAGTCTTACCCTGCCCGACATCACCGGCTTCGGTTTGCACACGACCGACATCGACACCTATCTGTTCGATGCCGATTCCTCCTGACTGACACTGGTACCTATGTTCACCTGTGAGTGATGACTTTTTACTCGTGAGCTCCTTTGAATGAAAACCCATATCCAAACTACCCTGCTCAGATGTATCCATCCCCATCCACTGAACTCTATCCGTCATCTCCTCCAAGAACACCAAGGCTTTCTAGTTCTTAAGTCTATCAAACACATCTGACTTCCGCTTAAGAACATGCATCTCCTTCTTGCTTATGTGACCAAGCCTACAAAGCCACGTCTTCACAACAGAAGAAGAATCAGTAATATAAGCAAGTAGATAAAGAGTACCTGCTTTCTTATCACCCGCTAATTCAAGTGCATCCGCTGTGAGAGTTCTTATGCATCTCTCAACACCCAAATTTCCTAAAGCAATTAGTCGCATCTCCAAGAGTGGGACCTGCATGACCTTCTTCAACACCCATGTGTTGGCTGCCTGTAATTTCAGCAACACTTCCCCTTTGCCAATAATCTGACAAGGCTCACCAACCCCTCTACTTGGGGCTGCATGGAAAGAGGCAACATAATCTATTAACCAAGATTCAACTTTATCCAGAGCATCCTGTGCAACAACACCTGCAACATCTGCTTCTTCATGCTGATCTGCTACCAACCAACAATCTTTATTTACCTGCTCTTTCTTTCTATAACACCGTAAGTGACCATTAGTATTATTCAGTTTCTCCATTCATAGCTTACTTTATTCTACCGTTGCTATACTCCCAGTCAATCAGAAACCCCTGAGAGTGACCTGTAACCAAACACAAAACCTGCTCCCTGCAACCTTAGCTCTGATACCAACTGTTAGGAACCTGTGGAAGCACACATGACTACCATATACAAGCAACTTAAGATGCGGAATTAACCAGAAGTAACAAGTAACTAGAAACCAAAAACAACATAGAATATGAGAGACAATACACAACTTGTATTAATACTCATCCAGAAAAGAATACAATAAAGAAGATGCCACTTCTTCTTCACCACCTCTCAGAGGCTTCCCACACCTCAAGTGAACAACACTTCTTTCCTCAAAGCTCTCTCTCTTACGGTCCCAACACACAACTCAAACACAGAGTTGGTGTTCACCTCCAACCAGTCAGTATCCACTACTGCCAGTACACCCATGCTCCACGCACTCCACAAGTACACAAACATACTTCAAGTAGATCTCCCCTGAACCTGCAACAACCTACAACTCAAACGATCTTACTTATGGAAGGAACTACCTTGCCTTCCTCTTTGCTCCCTGTTCGAGTACACACTGTACTCCAAGTAGATCCTGCCTGATCCTGCTCCCTATTGTGTTGCTGTCCTCCCTGATCTTACACACCTGCAAATCAATCTGGTTCTGCACACATGTGAACCTTAGACCTTACACACATATACACTTGCAGATCAATGATCTTGCTTACCATGCAGATCTCCTAACGTAGCCATGCACACCTGATGACCAAGATCATACATACATGAAGAACCCTTCTGATTCTCCAAAACAACACCCACACTTGGCACTGTTGTGGAACTAGGAGGAACACCCTTGCTCACTTCACACACAGAAGGAGCTAACTTTGCTCAACTCAAACTAGAAAACCTTACAATACAGCCTATGAGTCTCTTAAATAGATCTCATGCAAACAATAATTAGACACCTAATTACAATAATTAGATCCACAGCTTTGAGTCTAAAATTGGCTCTCATCATGCAAACACTCGGTTCATTAACTAATTGCCCGTAAAACTTGTAGTTCGAACCACACAGGTGACCGACGTCGGTCCTTGTCTGCCTAGAGGTGACCGACGCTGGCCGATCCATGACCGATGTTGGTTTCCCTTCCTGTCTAATCCTGCCAACGTCAGTTGGCTTGACCGATGCCGGTGTCTGTGACACTCCAGCAACCTCCTCTAACCTCCTCCATGTCTGCATCAGTGAAGCTTTTAGCTCCACAACCTAACAAAGCACTTAAGTGAACAAATCTTACCTATTTTCTCCTATTTCCATAGTAGTCATAGAGACAAAATATCTACAGGTCTGAAGTATTGAAGGAGCATTCCATGATCCATATTTTCTAAGTTACAAGCTAGGTCACTATGGTACTTTTTTATCACACATTGCATGATTCACACACAAGCTAATATGTAGGGAAAACCTACATAAGTCTGAGGCCCTCTTTAGAGTATTGGATATATAGGTATCACTCATTGATAGAGGGGTCTTTAGGGTAGCTTGAAACTGTGTGTCCACTAACCCATTTTTCCTACAACCACTATGAAGATGAAGAATTAAGATTTTATCATTTGACAAGGAGTAACAGTCCATGACCCAGAATTGAATGCACTAGAGTGAAGGTGACATAGAACCCAAAAGCATCTAGATGGTTGCATCTAGTTTTAATAGATCTAATGTACTAGACACCTGCATCTAAGTTAGATAGTAGCATCGATGCAACTGTCCTAGGTCAATACAAGTGTATGTGGCTACAAAGGTATAATTTATAGAATCAGGTGATTGATCCATAATCCAAATCTAGTCTACGTTATGTCTATTCCAATCTAAATCTGTATTAACATCAAAACCAGCTAAGTACCTTTTATTCAATATCTAACATAGTTTTACTTTCTATTTTTAACATATCTTAGCATAATAAATTTAGCCTATGTTTTATTTGAGTTTTGGAATTAATTGGCATGTTGTAGAGATAGTCTATCATACTTTTTCCCTAGGATATCTCTTTCCCCTTAACCCAAGATTCCCCATATCTAAATTTTAGACATGTGCCTTCATGTGAATCAATGACCACTCTTTCATTAAAGCATCAAGTCATTGAACCTTGCATAGGTGGCAAGCAAGGTCAAAATATTATAGTTGACCCAACTTGTGAATTCAATATATGTACTTAGGAATTCTTTATATCTATGGGATATGGTATGGACATGTGAATAAAGATACATGTAGTTTTTGTGTTGGATCTATTCAGTGTAATGTCACACATGGACTAGAATCATGCTATACTATGTTACATATTAGTCCATTTTAGCCCAAATATAATGCAAAACTTGGGAAACCATGGTTACTAGTAATGAAGGAAAACATCTTTAAAGCAAAGATACTGAATACCATGATACAATTCCCAATTTTACTATGCACACATATGGTACATCTTGCTCCATAAAGGTTATACATTTACCACCCCTAGCAAATTCTCATCCATTGGATGAGATCATAGGGTAGTTATTTCTTTGGCATATTCTAAAAATACCAAAAAAATTAAAAACTTCAAAAATTCAAAAATATTTTCAGCATTTACATGTTTTATTTTCTCCTTGGCATCTATGTCATTGGTTCCATGTTGGTAGATGGCATATCGATATTGTCTATATACACATGTTTCACACATCTTTTGAGTGTGATACAAGCATATACATATACATGATCTATGCACTTTTAGATGTTGGGTCTTCCCTCTACTCATGTCATGTGGACATTAGGGGCATCTACTTCTTTGATCATGATACGTCCAGGTTATATCATTCTATGGTCATTTTGCATTATCACGTTTGAGCTTATGTATTTACACATTCCTTTATCCATGCTTATATATTTTGACATGTACTTGATATGTTATGTTATTAATGATTTATGATAACACATATAATTCTTGGACTATTATGTTATGTTTATGCCTTCATTCATGAACTTCTTTGAGTGTCTTGCCTTGCTATGGCATTGTTTGTTTGAGCATTTGAATATGCTCCATTGTTTGCTGCCACTGTGCCTTCGTTTACCTCTTTCACATTTGAGTATGTAACTGTTTGTTGTATGTATACATTGAAATATGTCATTCATGCCATTGTGGACATTTGACTAAGGCATGTCCTTTCAATTGTGTGACATTTGAACATGCCCCTTGTTTGAGGTCTCCTTGGACCATTGTCTTTTGATTTATTTTTGAGTGCTCTTGTGTGTGTGCTTGATTTTTTGTTGATCTTGTATTGTTATTATAAGTTACCATGATCTACATCATGCATCTTAGGACTTGGTGTGATCACATTCTTCAACCTTTAATGATATATCTACCTAGACATGTTCCTTTTATATGCTACATGGTACATTCACAATTTACATGGTTATTTTATCCTTTCGAGGTAAGGTAACTACTAGTTTATAATTTCCCTCACATCAAAATGGGTGACACATTAGTGGGGGCATGCCATAAAGGCATGACTTCCACTTTGCTTCATAGATTTAGATTGTAGTGGGGGCATGTTCTGAAAACATGCTCTCAATATTTATCATAGTTTCAGATTTAATGGGGGCATGTTTTGGAAACATGTACCCCACATTATTTATTATTCAACATACCTAGATTATAATGAGAACATGTTTTGGAAACATGTTATCGAAACTTACATAGTTTCAAATTGGCTAAATTCATAATTATATGATTCAAATACACATTTATGGCATACTTATATACATTGGTATCATTTCTATACATAGTTTCAACATAAGACACATATAAGGTGCATATGTTATGCAAAGAGCACCTAAATTTCAAGATCAAATCAATTTTATATTTCAAACACTTTTAGGGACTATCATAACCCACCAGATTGGATTTTTATAGACTGTATTGGGCCAATCTACTGCAATAGTTGGTTCAATTTTGGTATGGTTAAGGTGATTAAATCAGTCAATCTTATCAAGTTTATAGGTTGGACTTGATTACATCATCCAACCTCACTAGTTTTATAGTGTGAGTTGACTTGGTTCACTCACACTCACTAGGTTATAAGTGTGATTGGGTTGCACAGTTGAGCTAATCTCAGTTGTCAGGGGGTAACTCACATTTTCTTCAAGGTTGGAGGTATGTATCCACCAATCTCTCTCTATCTCTTTAGATATATGCACTTTATAGATTTTATATTTTGTCCTAATCTCAATTTAAGTGATTCATAATGATACATATTTCAAATTAAATTTTAAAAAGATGAGACAGTTGCATCAATACATAGGTGTACTCCTAAACCTTGCACTCTTTCAATTTCAATCATTTAAAATTATTTAAATTTTAGATTATATGCATTGATTATAAACTCTAACATACTCTTGGTTGTAGGTTAGTCACCAACAAAGCACTCAAGTTGGACTCAAGCAAAGATAAGGTGTGTTATACATACCCAAGTACACATTTTTTTCCTTTAAACTGATAACTTCATTACTAGATTAAAGGGATGGTAAATGTAGATGCTATTTATGAATTATATAGCATCTTAGTCTCATGTAATTGGCAAATAATATCATGGATGTACCTTTAATTTTTATGCCTTTTTTTATGATAAAAATCTTGCATACACTATCCCTTTGTGCCTAATTGATTATCTCTAAGTCCAACCAATGCTATTATGATGACCCAAGCCTTCTATCTTTCTCAAAATGTTATAAACATGTTTATCTTATGTTTCTACAATTTTTATACTTGCACCTATTTTCTAGCTACCTAGATGCTTGCATCCTACTCAAATGCATATGTCGATGCAACTGTCCTATTCTGATGCAAGTGTCCAATACCCTAAAGTCATATAATCTATAAATTAAGCGTACTCATATGGTTTGCTTAAGCACTTTAATGTGATATATTCTCTAAAGGGGTTGGTATAAATACAAGATCAATCCTCATTCATTCCTCACCTAACACAGACCTATAAAATACCTAACATAGACCAAAAAGTACTCAATCAAGCACTCAAGTGAACAAAACTTCCCTATTTTCTCCTATTTCCATACCAGTCATAGGGACAACATATATACAGGTCTGAATTGGAGTAGCTCCAGATTTATGTAGGCATAATCTCTTTAATATGAAATTGCAAACTCACAAGACAAATTCTTTATTAATATTCACTCCTCTATGCCTTCACTCCATAAGAATGCATTAAAATATGCAAATTATATAAGGGAGAGAGAGTGTGAGAGGAGGCATACCTAAGTGGAGATGACAACATAAAGTGCACACCTTAGTGGGGGTGTTGACATAATGTGCACATCCCATGTGCAAACAATTAATCCCCTAATCACACTTAACCTAAACAAAGCTTAACACACTAACACCCTCCCTTAAGCTATGTTTAAGGAGAGAAAAAAAATACAAATGGGTCCCAACTACTAGGCCTGCTAAGGTACCCATGTGCAAATAGAAAAAAATCAAGGAATGAAGGAATTCATATGAAATCCCCCTAAGTACGACTTCTTTCATCCCAAGAAACACTTGTAACTGAAGATAACAAGGAGAAGCCAAGGGCTTAGTGAAGATGTCAGCAACAAAAAAAACAAACTCCAATTAAACAATGTCATCATGGATAAGCTATAGAATGAATTGCATGTGTATCTCAATATGCTTGGTGCATTGATGCTCTATAGGTTGCATTCAATTTGAATATCTCTTTGAATATCAAACCAATTTAAAGTGGGATGAATTTGAGGAAATCCAAATTCACCAAGTAATTTTTGTAGCTAGAGAGCCTCTTGTCCAAATTTAACAACACCTCTATAATATACCTTAGTGGATGACAATGCAACAACAAATTGCTTCTTACATGCCCATACAACAAGATCAGATTTGAGGTGAAAGATGAAGCTAAAAGTAGATTGGTGTGTATCAACACATTCTCCCCAATCTAAGTCTGTGAATCCCTCAATCTCTGAAGAACCATTTGTTCTATAATGAATTCCAAAGTTTAAAGTGACCTGAATATAGTGTAAAATATGCTTGGATGTTTACCAATGACTCTCATGAGGCTCAAGGGAGAACCGAGAGACAAGGTTAACAACAAATGTGATATTGGGACATGTATGTATCAAGTATAAAATATTGCCTACCAACTGTCAATACAATGTAGGATCAACTATCTTAGAGGTACAATTAGTAGTCAACTCAATACCTGACTAATATGGTGTGGGAGCAGGGTTGCAATCAACCATGAGAAAGTGATGAAGTAGATTTGTAGCATACTTTTCATATAAAATAGAAATCCCTACAAGGTCCTGATGAACCTGTAGGCTAAGGAAGTAGTGGATAAATTATACATCTATCATATCAAACCATGCCTTCAACTTGTGTTTAATTTCTTTAATCAAGGTATCTAAACTACCTGTGAAGATGACATCATCAACATATAACACCAAAATTAAAAGTTACTAACCTTGTTTCAGGATGTAAACATTATGATTAGACTTACAATGATAGAAGATGGAATCTAAAAGAATATTTTCCAACTTTTCATACCAAACTTGAGGAGCTTGTTTGAGGACATAAAGAGAATGATGCAATCTATAAATAAGTTAAGGATCTTGCATAAAGTCTTGAGTTTTCTCCATATAGATCTCCTATTGGAGATCACCATGTAGGAAGGCACCCTTCAAGTCCATATAGTATGTTGGCCATTAGTGTGATGCAACAAGAAAGATAACAAGGCATACAAAATCCATCTTTGAATCAGGGGCAAAAGTCATAGAA